>CAIGRT010071790.1:0-16106 GCA_903798405.1 Fraxinus platypoda | reverse complement strand
TGGATGCATGTACAGGTGTGGGTCTTGTCTTACATATATCTTTTTGAACAAATTTATTTCAAAATTTGGACCAATTTGTTATTATCAAATTCTTTAGATACTCGAACAAAATTATTCTTAATCGTATTATTGATTAGAACCGTTTGACTTTTTCAACGATTTCTTTTCTCGTTTTGACCAACCATCTATTTGTGTTTCTTTCTGGTTGTGATCGACCATTTGATTGTGACTGACGTTTGTGACTTGTAATCAACGTCTATTTATGAGTATGATTGACATGTATGAAATGTGATCATCTATGACCTTTAAACAACATTCATGACCGACTTAATAAACGTCTCTATTCGTTGTTATGGATATCTAAAACAGTCACTATTGTTCGTGAAGAGACTTTTTCTATAAATAGCATTTTTATACTAAAGTTTATCACATCAATTTTAGATTGTATATGTACGAATATACATCAAAATCATGTTACAAAAAATGATATATACAAATGCAATACTTCATATATTATGTTCGGATTTTCGAGTTCAAAACACAGTTTGTTTGTTGGAACTCTTCCAGTTTTTAGTTCTGCTTTCATAAGAGGAGAAATTTATTGTATCGTCGGAGACGACTGTTGTTTGCCTTTAAGCACCGTTGAAGAGAACAAATTCGTTTAGGGACATCGTGAATTCGGTAGACTTGGTTTATTATTTTATTTCAGTTTTGTTTGTGGTTCAAACCCGTGTTCAATCATGTTGTCATTCCATACCTGTTCAAGAGTACGCATTTTCAAGTTCGATAGTCCAGAAATTGATTGGCGTACCACAGCAAATATTATAACATTTATCACTCTCCCAACTCTCTACCCAAATTTAAGGAATAACTGTAGTTAGTTTGGGCATATAATATGTAGATTTAAACAAAGTCTCGCGATACAATTCGAGTACAACAATTTATAAGAGGTCTCAGACTAAAACTATATAGGAAAATGCTATTTGTACATACATTCCATGTGTACATTACGGTTGATATTGTATGAGGTGTAAAAATTTGTGTCATGAATAATTTTAAGTGTTGAAATCAAGGGTAAAAAATTGTGCCACCTCACACACGGTAAAAAAAATCGTCAAACTTAATGTCACTGTAGCGGGATTGAACTATGTAACTTGATGTGTTAGACTCGATTAGAAGAAGAAGAATTTGAAAATTTTACAAATTTGTGAAGCATGAAAAAAGAATCCTCCATAGTGATAAAGTTTATTTTTTGAGTAAAGCCAACTTCTTCTTGTCAATTCTTTCACGAGCACCTAATCTCATCATGTGAACAAAGTAAACAAAACGTTGACAGTCAGCCTACTTTCTGCATGTGACAGACAGACAATGGGTTGCACCACTGACAAGTTTAGTCAATCGAAATAAGGAGTTTCCTTGTAGGCATCAATCTTCTCTACGTTTTTAAGCGTCAATTTTATTGTTAGAAAACCAAATATAATCCAATAAAAAGACACAACACGCTTATTAACCATTTAATAATTACATTAGACGCCTCTCCTTTGTCTTACAGGACTCAAATTGTCTAGCATCGAAGGGCCTCTGTATACATGTAGTTTTTCGTAGGTTGGTTCTTGGATCGGGAGATTCTCACACATTTCGACAGTTGAGCAATTTCAACATTTATGCTCACATTTTTTTTATTGTTAATGGTTTAATGCCATGGAGAAATTCTGTGGTATGCAAAGTTTGAAGAAGATAACCGAAAATCATTCAATGAGAACAAAAGTGGGAATTTTGTCGTTCACATGTGACATAGCAGAGGAAAAGAGGTCTAAAGAAGTTCCCGTGTACTCTGTGGGGCCCTTTAACTGTTTCTTATGTGGTGACTTAAGTGGAAATAGCCTCATATTCTGATAAAACCCTTTTCACACCCCAATTTAAATCGAACATTTGAATGGCTGAACCACAATTTCAGTTTTGGACTTGCCCCATCGTTAAGTAAGAGGGTCATCAACTTTAGGTAGAGGAAGCCACCTCCTATTTGACACACAGAATAGTCGATAGAAGAGTGAGAAATATAGAATCATAAGTTTTTAGCATCGGAAGAATGAGACTTCTCTATGGAGCAAAGACTCCGGTTTTTGTTTTTGAAGGAATTGAGTCTTTGTGGCTCTATACAATGATAATAAAGAAAAAGAAGTTAAAATTTTGTTTATTACATTGTCTCGTCCAATTCAATAATATCATACATAGTACTTGTAATTTGTCAAATTAAATAACCCTAAACCTAGACGGTATTGGACAGTAAATAAATAATTTCAATACTTAGTATCATACAATCTGCCCAACAAGTCACGAGGGTATAATAGCATATAATAAACTTTTGAAGCCTATATAAACTGCTCAAACTGAGCAATAGATTCCTAGAATCTCATATACCATGAAAACTTCACATCCAGTTTCCTTTCTCCCTTTCCTCTTTACAAGTCTACTCTTCCAACTCCAACAAATTCCAGCTCTAGAGTACTCCTCCAGCACCACCACAACGACCACCGTCGCGCAGCCAACTCCTGCTGCTACCACCGCCAATAACACAGATTTTATCCGCACAAGTTGTGAAGCAACATTATACCCCGAGCTATGTTGCAATTCTCTCGTACCCTACGCCAATGCCGTGCAGCAAGACCCTAGTCGACTAGCACGTATTGCCATCAGCGTTAGCCTAACCGAAGCCAAACTCATTCCTGCTTATGTATCAAATCTCACACACCAAGTCGAGTATGGGACAGGAGGCAATACCCGGGAGGTGAACGCTCTACATGACTGCATTACTGTTTGTAGTGATGCAGTCGAGCAAATACGTAGCTCGCTCAAGCAACTTGGCCGGTTGGGAAGCCCTGGCTCGACATTCGTTTTTCAGGTGAGCAACGTTCAGACGTGGATGAGTGCTGCTTTGAGCAACGAGGAGACATGTACTGAAGGATTTGGTGATGTGCCTGACGGACCGATAAAAAGTGACATATGTAATCGAGTAGTCAAGGTGAAGGAAATGACTAGCAATGCTCTGGCTTTGGTTAATAGTTATGTTGCCCGTGAGCTGTGAATGTGTATTTCTGAAAGATTAGGTTAGTATTATTTCTAAAAGATAGATATTGTGATTCGAAGTGGCATGTTCATTGATTTACCAAACAATGGCTAATTCTTAGTGTCGTGTTCTATTGATTCTAGTAAATGGGTTCCGTTTCAACCCAAATCAGAACGACAAATTGTGATGCAGTATTTGACAATACCACCTAAACATGTTACACATTATTCTATTGCTATCGTAACATACATTTATTTCAACTGGTTATACGTCCCCTTCTTGACTTTTTATCCTAATTAATAAATTGGTACAAGTCTATGCCAAATTTCCTTGCCCTTCAAGTGACCATGAAGAAAAAGTCCATTTAACATGAATCGACCAATTTATGCTGTGGCTACACTTTATTTCTACAAAATATTGTAATCAAAATATGTTGTTTGAAGGAGACACATCACCATAACTCGATACATATTTTCAATTTTTCCGAACTTGTAAACTATAAACTTCTCGTAGATGTGCACCATCCTTATTCGGACAAGTAAAAAAGGCAAATACCCATGTTTCAATCCAACCTTCGAGAATGACATTAAAACGCGTTTCTATCATTCACAACTTCAACTGAGGATCTAGGAAGTGTCGATATTAGGTCAACCCTTTGTCTCGACTATTGTAGCACGTGCAATGCCCAAGCACTGCCATTTGCACATCAAAAGGATAAAACATGACATTTTGAGTTTCCTACAATGCAACAAACTTAAAAGACATGAATTGTAATTTCCAGTTTAACTCACTGGGGTCAATTAAATAACAATTATGCTATTTGTCCAAACATACTTGACAATAATGGTTGACAAATGTTTGTGTTGTCAAAATCCGAGTCATTGATTTAAAAACAGTTTTTTAAATGGATGAATATGATGTTACCAAATGTAAATTATCAACCAATATCGTCAAACTAAATTATACATGTAGCATGATTCATTAAAAAAACTTTTCGGAAACCTATCTGCACCAATGAAACGACACGTGATATAAAGCAACAGTGCCGCATAAATAAACATCATCAAGTATTGCATTGTAAAGATTACAAAATAGAAGCGCATAAAAAAGTACGAATATCTTATGTTTGGTGCCCAGATTTTACAAAATTCTGCGTCGGCAGTAGTATCAAATCCACATTATTCCAATCAAGAGCCCATTATGTAAAGGATGCATTTATAGAAAACTTTGTAAGTTCTGATTGTGTACAGGTTCTCTAGTATCCACACAATCAGAAATAGGAATTAATTTCTTATTGAGTAACAAACACAAATATCATTTAGTAGCATGTCTATGTAATGACAGTCGGGGCGGATCGACCACTGAATTCTTGCATCTTAGATAGCTTAAGAGCAACCTCAACCTGCAGCCAAATTGAACCAATTGTAAGAGAGAGAGAGAGAGCAGGAATCATAAAGCTGCATGCGTGATGTCTTACCAGAGGTGCAAGTGCTTCTTGAAAATCTCTTCCTATCTTGGACGAATCCTTCTCGTATTGCTCAATATAAAGACGGATGGTAGCCCCCTCTGAACCAGTTCCAGAAAGACGGAAAACCTGGAACATTATCAACATTGGATATGAGACATAACTCTCTCAAGAAAAATGTAAAAGGAGACTAGAAAATCTCTTATCACTCCGTCCTCTATTTACTTGATTATTTATAGTTCGGCTACTAATGCAATCCCAGGATCGTGTTAGGATTCAACCGTGGTAAATCAAGCAAGTTTTGAAACATCATAAAGATGATGCGGTCAAAATGTTAATGGAAATATTGCTAGGAGGGAAGAAAATTTTTACCAATCGGGATCCATCTTCAAACAGAAACCGGATGCCCTGATGCTTTGAAATGGAACCATCAACAGGATCTTTGTACTCAAATTCATCAGCATTGACAACATTCGATACGTCTGATCGTATTCCCTTTATTATTCTGTAATAATGAAAGAGTGTAAAATCTACGCAAAAAGAAATATTTTTCCAGAATTGAGTACCTAAATATCATCGTAACAAAATTCACTCAAAAAAAAATCCATATCAATTACAGTCATCGACAAGAGTTTCAACGCATTGATCCAAATTTGTTGTAATTTTGTTTGTAGTTTTAACTCAACAGAGTCAATGTCTTCTTATCAGGGGAAATGATCAAGATTTCATCAAATACTTGTAAAAGATATGCACTTACTCCAGGCATAAAAATATAAAAGAGATTATGATTTAATTTTCACCCATAATTATTTGTTTCAATTTAGGAAATTTTTTAGTTTGTTATTTAGCAACTTTCCGATTTTGTAGGATTTTTTGTATAAATAGGACTAGTTCTGAAATAATGTAGGCCATTGTTTTTATATATATTTAATGATATTGAAATTCCCCTCCACATTTTTCTCTCAATTCTCCAATTCTTCTCCTCCTGTCTTCTCTTCTCTCTGTCTCTTTCATTCTCTTCGTGTCTTACGAGTATTGTCACATGCCAATACAAGAAGATACCCTACAGGTGCAAAATATACATTGCAGGAACTACAAAGAGATTGGTCATGTGGGTAAAGAACGTCTTTTAGATAACCAATTGAGACACCTCATTTAATCTTATTGAAAAACTCCATTAGAAATTATACCATATCCATATGAACAAAGACTTGAATAGTTCTCTGCATCCTTCAGCTTTCCATCTTTCTGTCCTCAAATTACTTCTTTGAGGTGCGATTTTGGGAGAATGATCTATTAGATGCTCGACCTATAACTACTCTCAACAAATTTCAGTGTAGGTAATGTTGTCCATGTTCTCGGAGAAGAAAATTAGGTATTGAATGTCTCCCTCAGACAAGAATTAATAAGTCGAGATCATGGTTAAAAATTTGTCAACAGTTGTTTAAAATTTTACTTCTAGTTCATTTACTATAAATTTCACTACAAGAAACCACACCAGAAACTCAAAGCTTAGTCAACAAACAATACCCAGCACAAGCTATTTAACCATCTTTCCTATATAAACAACAAAGAATATACAATTTTTAATGTCATTCCGTCCCTAGGCAGTAACATGTAGGATGAAAAGAAAACACGCAAATGATGTGACATCAATAGTCTAACGGAGCTGAAAGAAAAGATAGATTGATAGAACTGCAAAAAGCATACCAACATTCAGAGCACACAGCACTCGTGAATGTGGAAAAATTAAACATTGACAGGCTTTTTAATTTTTAAGCTACCAATAGAAGGGATTGGAAGAGAACAATTTCATTAACAGAGAAGATGATCCTATAGCATCGAGTCCACTTCTTACATATATATAATTGCATATGCATACTTCAAATGCAAACTGATGCAATTTGCAGACGTCCATGCATGCAAACCATGCTTTCACATGAAAATAAAATGTATTTTAAGGCAATTATGACAGGACATAGGCTCTTGTATGTTTAACTTCATATATTTAGATCAAATATTATCGAACGTGAAAAGAGAAGCATACTTGTTAACTTCATCAAGGGAGGATTGTAGCTTGACCAAATGTGCCATCAGTTCCTTTGCACCACCTGCATCAACATTCTTGAAGAAGCAACAGAGTTTGAGCTCAAAATGATGTTCCACAGATATAACACTGTTTCTTATTACAAGAAATAGTAAGTAGGACAAATTGCATATCATGCGTACTTCATAATCATATCGAGCGTAATAGTGGCGTCCATAAGTAGCCCAGTGCTGGCGAACAATGTCTTCAACAGTCACAAGCTTCTCTTCCCCAAGGTTATCTTTATTCTTATAGGCCAGAATAGATAGCCAAGCCAAAACAGCCCAGATTCCATCTTTCTCACGTATGTGGTCGGAGCCTATTAACATTGAACAAGAAATGATTGAAAAAGGCGTCAAATTGAATGGAATGCTTGCAGTAAAAATGCCAATAATTCTTATTTATCATTTGCAGGGAGGAACACGGATATCCTACCAGTTCCAAAACTTTCTTCACCACAGACTGAACACATTCCAGCATCCATCAAGTTACCAAAGAATTTCCAGCCAGTGGGCACCTTAACAGAGATATAATATTAAGCCTCTAAAATTAATTGCAGACAAAAATTCTAAATTTCATGTACTAGTACCTCAAAATATTTCAAATTCAATTGTTTAGCAACAACATCAAGAGCAGCTGAAGTGGGCATGCTCCTGCAGGAAGAAGAATATTAATGGTGAATTCACATCTAAAAGAAAAAATTGACCAACCATAATATTAATTGACTAAAATTTCAAGATGCAAAAATTAGGCAGTGCCCATGTACAGAAACACGTGCATGAATAAGAAGACAAACACTCCATAGATTATGGAAGTGAAGAAAACTAGAATAGAACCTTGCCACTCCTTTTAGGCCCCCAGAAAAGTAAGGTATTGCTTGAACAGCATTTGCAGCAATTATAGCAACAGAATCAGATGGAGTAACAAAAAACCTGCCATCACAATACAAGTAAAAAAGGTGATTCAGGGATGAAAGTAGATTGAAAACCAAATTAATATAAGAGGAGGTTACCTTTTCCCAAGGATCATATTGCGGTCTGCATCTCCATCGGCAGCAGCACCAAATTCCGGAGGCTCCTGTTCTGAGTTTGTCTTACCCAGTCCCATACGTGCAACTAACTCTTTTGCATAGGTCAGATTGGGATCTGGATGCCCTCCACCAAAGTCTTCCTGCCAGTGTTATGTTATGAGAAATAAACAGTGGAAAGTTGCATCAAAAAGAATATATTGAACTATAATTTTCTTAAAGCATGTTCTTGGAGAACGACGCAAATACCTTAGGTACACAATTAAGTAGAGAGCTTTCATCTGCACCCAGCTCTTCCACAAATATACGTTGAGCATATGCCCCAGCAACTCCATGTAGTGCATCATAACTAATATATGAAAACAGAATTTATGCAATCAATCATTATTTGATGAGAGTACAAGAAAGAAGAAACAATATGCACATGACATGAAAGCAAGCATACACACCAGAAAGTGAATTTCGGAGATGTAAGCAACTTCTGAATAGACTGGAAATCAAAAATGGACCTGAGAGGAGATCATTGGAAAAAATGTTAGCAAAGAAAATTGGTCTACAGATCATACAAGAAAGGAAAGAGGAGGACAAGACGAGAACTGTCAGAAAATATGCAAGCTCACTGCTTCAAACACTTTAGTGAAAACATTAAGATAGATGCACATTGCAATGTATTCCCAAAATTTATAGATTCAGAACAATTTAGACTTCTAACTGAAGCAAAAAAGCACCACAATTATATAAATAGCCCCTGTTTGGGCTCCATTAAAATGATTGGGAGAAAATGTGTTTTGAAATAGTGATTTTTTTGGAGAATACGTGGTTAAAAATAAGGAAAATTTTGGGTTTACATATAACGTTATTTTATGGGAAAATGTGTATTTGAAAATGAGTTTTGAAAAAATGGAGACCAAATAGGGGCATAGTTGAAAGTGCAAGAAGTGATATTGAGCCTCTGTTTGAACCACATTAAAATTTTCATTCTGATTCTTCTACTCATTTTCAACCACACAATCTTCAATAAAATAATATTTTCCATCACATCAATAACTTTTCCTTCTTTTTCAAACACACATTCTCCATCAATTTACTATTCCAAAATACATTCTTCCAAAATAATGTGGCTCAAACACACCCCGAAACATCAATAATACTAACAAAGGTCTTAGAGATATGAAAACTAACAGAAAAATAAAGCGATTAGAACAGCAGACATGATTCATAAGTGTCATTTTCAGGAAGGCTAATGTTGTGATAACATTAGGAAAAAGTAACAATTGCCAAACAAATAGAAGGGGTTTGATTTTTCAAAACTGAGGCCAACATTATTTTGATTGATTAACAATGAACGTTTTTTAGCACATTTTTTTGTGTAACAAGCTAGTTAAATTGTTTATGTCAATTATGTGAAAATAACATACTTCATCAACTTGACATAATCGCACGCTGAATCAAAAACATCTACGTCAAATTGTCCCTCAGGGCCTGCAAAGCTAGTCACACCTATTGTACTGATGTCCACCTGCAATGTTGATTAATAGTGAGAAATATTAGTGATCAACAAAATAACAATCTTAGGAACAAATAAAACACTTCTGGAACAGGTCATACATCTGGCAGGCCTTCTGCAATTAAGTACTCCTTAATTGTTTTAGTATTCTCAAAGATCTTATCAGTAATTCCTTCTGGGGCAGGTCCACCATTTTCCATGTTGTATTTAATTCCAAAATCCTGTGAAAAAAAAAATCAAAGAAACAAGAAGTCAAACACGCAGATTAAGGAGCTTATTTCCACATATATTTGATAGCATTAATTTGCCATTCGATAATTCAATAAAGGTCGTCCATAATTATCTTTTTTATCTTAAATATATTCCCTCCAACTTTAAGTGTCTATATGTAAAAACAAAATAAAAAGAAAAAGAAAAAATGGAAATACAAAAAGCCAAACAACTAATCTGCAGGTTGTAGACTTTCTTTTTAAGCCTGTTTGATCGGTAAGTCAATTTCTCCTCCCATGTCAATCATATAATTCTACCAATAACCAGATTATATGCCTATACGAATTCTTAATGAGCAGAATCACTTAATCTCACTGACAGCATTCACGAAAAAGAGTGGAAGAATAAGGATGCATTTTAATTTTGAACTAAGGGATGTGCTGTCTCAAGATGTAAAAGCATATTTAACAATTGATATTTATTGTCAAGTGTCTCATTTCTCATAGATAATTTTGTGTTTCATATATGAAGTTGGAAAAGTTTTCAAAATTAAAGAACGTAGTCATACCAAGCTCTAAATAACTAAATGCCTGTTTGCAATCATTTTCAAATCCAGTTACTTATTTTCTGACATATGGACACATATGTTGGAAAAAACAGAATACGTCTGTTTGCTTCATTTTCAGTAACATTTTATATAACAAAAGATGCATGGTGCCCTGAATTGAAGATATCTTTATGTTTTAAGCAGAAATAGTGCCAAAATATCATCCAAATGGCGTAAACCATAAACAACACAATTTTCTTGTTTTT
This sequence comes from Fraxinus platypoda, assembly GCA_903798405.1. Lineage (NCBI taxonomy): Eukaryota > Viridiplantae > Streptophyta > Magnoliopsida > Lamiales > Oleaceae > Fraxinus > Fraxinus platypoda. The sequence continues at coordinate 5,931 of CAIGRT010071790.1, read as the reverse complement.
GGCATGTGGATCTGCATCATAAATGTTTTTTAAAAAACTAGCTTTAAACATGAACAAACATCCACTAAGACACATCAAACACCTCTACATGTTCAATGTCATAACAATAAATCTTCATGCTATACATAGATATAATGTAGATGATCAAGAGAAATACATAAAAAAATTTCTTTTTTAAGTATCAGAAGATGATATATTGGTATAATTTGTACGAGCTGGACAATTGCCAATTGGACACAAACATACTTCAACCAGACAAAAGAAACTCATCAATCAACAGTAGTGTTCTCATAATGGACTCGGTACTCCAAATTCCCAAAACAAAAAGAGCTTGATTAATAATAATAATATATAAGAACTAGTTAGTGAGGTAATCATGAAATTCAACTAATGAAATCTGGAGGTTCATCAAAATCAGAAATGTTTTATTCCATATTTAGAATCAAAACATGTTCCAGGCATCCAGAAGGGTAAAACCACAATCAAACAATTCTGGCACACACCTCATGTGGGCCGCCAGGGTTGTGGCTTGCAGTTAATATAAAAGCTCCATTTGCCTTAGATCCCTGTTCAAGTGTCACAGGTTAACAATGATCAGCATCGTGTGAAAACCAATCTTTCATTTTCACCAAGAAAATTTGAAGGCAACAGCTAGATGTTTATCCCATGAAACTTACATCAAGCCCAACTCTTTCGCGTATAACAGCTGATACAGCAGGAGTAGATAGCAATCCATTTTGACCAACCCAAATACGTCTTACTCCATTTGCAGCTGCCATTTTAATGATTATCTGCCAAGGGATAAAATCATTAGAGAATAACAATGTTATCTATCAATACATGGATAAGCAAATATATTTACACTAAGAATAAATCACCCTGACGGTGAGACTCTTAACAGCTCAAATTAAGAACAAGACAATCCATTGTAAGGAAATATGGTGATAAATTTGATGCATATAAAGTTTTTATCATTCAAATATGTTTTTTTGATAATCGTGGATGTCCGGACCAGCTTGCGCGCACCTCGACTAATCCCACGGAGCCCTGAAGTTTACGGCCGGATACTCACCTCAGTGGTCCTGAGGGGACTCGAACTGGTGACCATTGGGGAGCAAACTCAATGCCTGACCAATTGAGCAACCCCTTAGGGTTTTTATCATTCAAATATGTTGAAAACAATATTTAGATGATATACACGTAGCCTTCTTTAACGGGTTAAGCTTTTAGATCAAGCAGTTCGTATTAAAGCAAGTCTTGCCGCCGCACATTTATTGAAACCGTGCACACATCAATCTATGATGAAACAATGAACCCACCTAGACACGAGTGGGTGTGTTGATGACAATATTTGAATGATAAACATGTGGTCTTATGTAAGAGCTTGCAATCAAAATCATGCAAATAGAGATGACGAATAAGGAATTTCACTGAATTAGGCGGTCAATATTGCCTTTGGAATCAAATTGTACAGCCAAGTACCTGTATAGCATCCTTTGAATAATAGCGTCCATCACCAGAAACTACAAGTGTAGCACCTGAACCAACACACATCAGAAACAGAAAACAAAGTGGAAGCTGTGAAAGTAGTTTCTGACTGAAGCCAGGTAGGCTTCTCCTTAATGCACAATGTACACTCAAATTTCTGCAATATACCCCAGTTTTCTGAAATAATTTCAATCTAAAGATGCACATAGTCTATTAAAAGCCCTTGAACATTCTCTTATCAATAGAGTATCATTAAAAGCCCTTAAACATTCTCATAACAACTTAGAAGTCGTGTGTGAGTGAACACAATTTGATAACAAGTTTAAGGTATTATTGAACTAAGAAATAATTATTAGAGGTCTATTTATGGCTAATTAGTTTATTAGTTTCCATGTATAGGCTAATTACATCGCATAGAATCAGGGATTAATTCCCTTTGTATAGCTTCTTATATAGCTATGTCCATTCTATGTATTACAAGCAATACAAGAGAGATTCATACCGCAAAATTGGCATGGTATCAGAGCCCTAAATTCCCTTCTCTCAAATTTGTGGTCGCTCTCTCGAGTTTCTTGTGTTTCCAACGTCCTCTTGCGTTTTCGGTGCCGTCGGTTGTTGGTGTCTTGTTCATAGTGGTCGGCGACTGTAGTCAAAGTCTTTGGTAGTCGCCTCTTATTTTCTGTTTCAGCGTCGATTGAAGTTCTTCCAGTGCAGTTGCATTTCTCGCGCAGTCTGAGGTTCACCTTCGCATTTCCGATGTGCCTGTTTTTGGGTTTTTGGTCGAAGCACGCGGTGGATTTTTTTCCGTCGTTTGCATCTATATCGGAGCAATCCGTCTCGCGTCATCTATTGTGAGTTATTCAAAAGTTTAATTGGGCATGTTGGTTGCTGAATTTAATTGGTAGTGTAATTGGGTCTAGGGCTTGATTGTGCAATTGGGCTTGTTTAATTGGAATTGTTGGTTGTTTGTTTTAATTAGTGGTGATTTAATTGTGTTGAGCTTTTGGTTTAATTGACATTGTTGGGCTTGGAAATTGGTTGAGCTGATTGGATGGAATTTATTTGGAGTGTGATTAATTTATTGTTTTGGCTGGACTATACACAATTTCATCATGTCAACTGAAAAGAATGAGTCTGTTTGCATTAGTTTTATTGGGAAGAATTACTCTTCATGGGCTTTTCACTTCCAGTTATTAGTTGAAGGTAAAGGTGACCTGTGGAGACATATTGATGGAAGACTCCCACCTCCTGATCCAAAGAAGGACAAGGAGAAGTACATAGCCTGGAAAACAAAGGATTCTCTGATTATGACTTAGATCATCGGATCGGTTAATGCTCATATTGTTCTTAATCTCAGGCCTTACAAGTTAGCCCGTGCTATGTGAGAGTTCTTGAAGAAAATCTACACTCCAAGTAACAATGCTTGACGGCTTCAGTTAGAGTTTGAATTGGCAAGTTTCTCTCAAGACTCACACTCCATTGAAAAATATTATTCTGGTTTTTCTAACCTGTCGACTGAGCACAGTACACAGAGATTATCCATGCTTTCGTTTCACCTGACAATTTGAAAGTTGTCCAAGTTATACATGATGTAACCAAGAGGAATCAATTTCTCACGAAATTGCGAGCTGAATCTGAACCCATCAGGTCCAATCTCATGAATCGCAAATCTATTCCGTGAATGGCTGTTTGGTTGAATTGTTGAGGGAGGAGCAGCGTCTCATCACTTGTATCTCGTTGGAAGAACTCCAGAATCAAGTAGCATCGATTTTTGTTGCATATGTGGCTTAAGGGAAATTCAGACCTCAAGATATGTCTAGTGTACAGTGTTACAGCTATAAAAGGTTTGGTCACATTGCTCTTCAGTGTCCCAAAAAAGTTAGCAATTATTGTAAGAAGCCTGGACATGTCATTAAGGAGTGTCCTACTCGTCCTCCATGCAAGACTAGAGCAAGTTATGTTGCTACTGCCACTTTCGCTCCAGTTTTGCACAGCCACCTGCTCCCGCTCAAGTTCCAACCTCTCCCAGTCCTTACCAAAACTCCATCACTCCTGAGATGATCCAACAAATGGTCATTTCTGCTTTGTCTGCCTTAGGTATCTCAGGTAATACATCAACTACTCCTTTTTGGTTATTTGACTAAAGTGCTTCTAATCATATGACGCATGATCCTCTATTGCTTAGTAACCTTAAACCATATACTGGACATCTTCATATACACACTACCGATGGTAACACTCTTCCTATTTTGGCCCTGGGTGATATATCACCAGATTTGCCTAATGTTTTAATCTCTCCTAGTTTATCAACTAATCCATATTCGTTGGTCAACTTGTTAATAACAACTGCATTGTGTACTTTTCTTCTTCTGGTTGTCAAGTGCAGAATCAGGCGTCCAGGAGGACGATCATGAAGGGGCCTAAGGAGGGACGTCTCTTTCCTATTTCAACAAAGCTCGTTTCGTCTTTTCATATTGTTTGTAATTCTGCTACTTGTGATATTTCTATTGGCATTAGAAATTAGGTCATCCCAATTCTAATGTGTTACAACATTTGTTAAATTTTGGTTTGCTTGGTAATAAGAATTCTGCTTCGGTTTTGTCTATATCTCTTGATTGTGCATAAAAGTAAAATTTTACCATTTTCGTCTCATGGTTTTCATGCTTCGCATATTTTCGATATCGTTCATAGTGATGTATGGGGTCTTGCATCTATGATATCTCATGCTCATTATAAATACTTTATTATTTTTATCGATGACTATAGCCGCTTCACATGGATTTATTTCCTCCGCACAAAGAGTAAGGTTTTCTCTACCTTTCAGGCTTTCCTTGATCTCATTAACAACAAATTTTCTTCCCCCATCAAAACCTTAAGATCTTATTCGAGAGGGTGAATATATGTCTAATACGTTTCGATCTTTCTTACAGACCAAAGGTATTATTTCTCAACGATCTTGTCCCTCTACCCCTAAACAAAACGGGGTGATAGAGCAAGAATCGTCACCTTCTTAACATGATTAGAGCTCTTCTAATTGAGTCTTCTATTCCTTCTAGTTTTTTCTGTAAAGTCTCGTCTACTGTTGTACATCTCATAAATCGGTTGCCTTCTCCCACTCTGAACAATGTTTTTCCGTTTTATAAGTATGTCTGCTATGATCCTAAGACACGACAAATTATGATTTCTCTTAATGTTGTTTTCTTTGAAAAACAATCTTTCATTTCAGAAATTGTTGTCCCTCTTGTGTTCTTTGTCTTACCTAATTTTCCTACAGATTCCTCTCGATACAAGCCAGGTCTTGTTTACACTCGCGGGCTGCTGCACCGATCACCGCTCCCGAGCATCTTTCTCATACTGTTGTCCCCCCGGCCTCCCTGATCTTCTACCTACAACATCAGATGACCTTCTACCTCCTATCACTCCTCGTTGCACTTCTTGTGTTTCTCGACCACCAGATAGATATGATTTCCTCTCATAGCTCTATATTTGTTGCCTTTAGCTCAGTTTCCGTCCCTTCCTCATATAGACAGACTATGGAGCAAGAGTGTTGACAACAGGCGATGAATGCAAAACTAGAGACTCTTAAAGCCAACCAAACATGAGATGTTGTGCCATGTCCCCAAACTGTGAAACCCAATAGAAGTAAATCGGTATATCCAATCAAACTTCATTCTGATGGTTCTCTTGACCGCTATAAAGCTCGGTTGATAGCCTTAGGTAATCGTCAAGAGTGTGGAATAGACAATAATGAGACATTTGATCACATGGCTAAAATAACCATCGTTCGCCTCTTGTTATCACTTGCCGCATCGCAGTATTGATGTTTACATCAAATGGATGTAAATAATGTGTTCTTACATGGAGACCTCAAGGAAGAGATTTATATGAGGCTCCATCTGGTATGCCTCTTCCCTCAGCTTAAATAGGCCCCTCGAGCATGGTTTAACAAGTTCTGCCGCACTCTTTTGGATTTTTCCTTGAGTCAATATGACGCATCTCTGTTCCTTCATAAGAGTACTGCTGGCCTTTTTTTGTTGGTATATGTGGATGATATTATTATCTCTGAATTTGATCACATCCTTGTTCAGAAGCTTCAACAACATCTTCACTCTGCTTTTCATATGAAAGAACTTGATCATCTCACTTACTTCCTTAACTTAGAGGTTTATACAACACCGCATGATTTCTTCTTGAACTAACATAAGTATACTCAAGACTTGATTCGATTGGCTGATTTATCTAAAGCTTTCATAGTTGATACTCCGTTGGAGCTTAATGTTAAATATCGAAAAAACGAACGTTGTATTCTTCCAAACCCACTCTATATCAGAAGTTGGTGGGTAGTCTTATCTATCTTACTATCTCACATCCATGGTATGAAAAAACGGTCTAGAGGCGCGCCTCGGTTGGAGGAGTACGACAGGTGCCTCGGGGCGTGAAATC
>CAIGRT010071772.1:0-11571 GCA_903798405.1 Fraxinus platypoda | reverse complement strand
ATTTTAAACATAATATCTTAAATTTTAAATTGGTAAAACTAAACATCTTATTTATGTAATCTTCCCGTAAGATAGAAATTACACCACCCTTAGTTTTAAACTATCCAATTCAAAATTAAGATTTAAATGTATTCTTTTCAAAAATCAGATTAAATCAAATTTTAAATATTAATAATAATATTATAAAAATTAAATTATTCTACATATTCATCCCACCATTATCTACCCTACTCAAACCCTAATTATTTCATCTATCTCCTTTCTCTATCTATACTTATCTATTCTCTCTCTCCCCAGCCTCTCTATCGGAGCCGAACCTCTAAGCAAAGAGGTGTGTTGCTACAGTACCGCTAATAGAGGCATCGCTCTTAGCTATTTGCAACGATGCAGAGATTATAGTGTTGCCTTCATGGATGAGAATAGGGAAATGACAGATTAAAATATAGGTGTTATTGGTGGCATATAACACTAGAGAAATCGATGAGGAGATTACTGTGCTGTAGATTTGTTGAAGTTGTAGCGGTGGCAACGATGATTTGGGAATTTTTGGTGGGATGGTGTTGTGGAGATGGAGATAGATGAGGTGATAGTTGTGATGTTCGGTGGGCCGTGATGGTGAGATGGTGGTGGCGATGGCGATGGCTATGGTTGTGGATCGGCTGCGACGGTGGTGGGGGTGTTGGTGGTGGTTACTGTAATAATTTTGAATCTATTTTTCAGTAGTGTTTGGTTGGTGATGGTGGTACGGTGGCTGTGGGTAGGTGGGTGGTGTTGGTTACGGTTTTTGTGATGATGATTTTGTTGTCGAGGGGTGGTGGTGGTGGTTCTGGCGACGGTGATGCGGTTGTGGTGGTGGTTACAATTAATTTGATTGATTGTGACCAATAAATAATGTTTAATCTAAAAATTTGTTAATATGTGACCAATAGTATGATAATTTGTGATCAATTAATTTGATATTTTGTGATCATGTAATAAGTTATGACTTATAAAATTTGTGATTTGTGACTAATGAATAAGAGCCATGCTAGTGGTATATCGGGGTGTACATCTAGACCTTGATGTACACTTTTTGATGTACATCTAATATTTTTCAATGAATAATATGTGAATATTAGTTTGATAAATTTGTGATCGCGGAATAATTTGCGGCTTATAAATTTTTTAATTGTGATCGATAAATTATTTGTAACCAATTAATTCGATAATTTGTGACAAAATTGTATAGAATTGTGACATTTTATTTAATTTATAAAATATATTTTTAATTAATTATTTCAGAAATAAAATTTAATAAATATCTTATTTTTGAAGGTTTAACATTTTATCTTAGTTTTGAAATGAATTACAGTTAAACTATTAGTTATGAATTTTCCCCAAAGTAAATTACAATAAATGGATTATGGAATGGAGATATGGGAATGGGCTTACACCATTTATTAAAAAAAAAATCTCAAAATTTATGTGAGGTCACTTGACCCCACATGACCACATGTGGGTCTGCCTCTGATCGCGTCTCTTTTATTTAGAGAATAGACAAGGTTGTTACTGATGATTTCTGCCACGAACTTATCCAATGAGTTAGAAGAACATTGTCGAAGTTCAATTTCTTCGTAAATTTATTCTCTGTCCAAATTAACCTTGACTTTGCTTTGTTGAGCCCTCTCAAATTATTTCTTCTATCGCTCCCTCTCACTTGCATGTCATTCAATCATCAAATGCATGACACGAGCCAGAGTTAATATATAAATAACGAGCAAAAATTCAAAAGTTCAACTGAGTGACCTATCAGGGTCCTACACCCCATTAATGCTGGTTGGTTTATTGGTGACAAGTTTGAAAAACACATTCCTAACAATTTTGACATGTCCCATGGCAAGTTATTACATTACTTGTTCCCATGTGACAATGTATCATGTAACACATGATGACTTTCAAAATTTCAACAATAGGGTTCAAAAAGAAAGAGATGGAATGAGGAAAAGAAACTCGACATTTGTGATTTGTCAATGATCTCTTATTTTCGCGTTTAAATTGTGATGTCGATGATTTTTGCTCTTGATTCAAATATAACAGTATCTAATCAAAATAGTTGGCGAGTCATCGCTATAACTAGACTGCAGAGACACGTCAATGTTTGAAATATGAAGTCAATATTTACGATTTTACATGTTCTTCTTAAATAAGTACTTCAAATCTGGGGAAATTTTGTTATCTATATTTATATTTTTGATGATTACTTACACTTTTCCATTTGACTATCTTCTTGTTAATATATATTCTCCCTAATAATATAATAAGTAACTAAGATTAATTGGTAATTAAATTTAACCACCACATGATTAATTGTTATGTGAATCGGTATCCGCGAAACATTTCTCGTTGGATGATATTATTTCCTTCAATCGCCACCTATAGGGGGCGTCAAGTAAGTACATGGTCCATGTGGCCCTGTACAACCATTATAATCCTATTTACTGCGATAAATTTTCACTTTTTCACTACTACAGATAGCGTTGACGTCAAAATTAGTTTGTTAACTGTGAAAATGTTTGATAAATATATCGTGTTGACCCATTTTTTGTAATGGTTACGTGAAAAACAGATGTCAGGTTCACTTGCGTCTACGCAAGCAAATTTCAACACGTTTTGATTAGATTCGGAAGAAAAAGGATGGTGCTTATGGATATGAGAGATGCTTTATGACGCGAGACAAAAATGTTCAAAAATCGACAATATGATCAAAGATGATTGCATATAAAAAAACAATCATAAACAACTCAACCAAAGTAAAAACAAACTAAACTCTAGCAAATAAATATGGAATAAGCTAGAGAGAAAATTGAGTGTGGTTTCAAGTGTAAAGAGTTGCATTAGAAATAAATGTTACAAGAGTTGCTTATTTACAGAGTTCTGATCGAAGTGGTTGTTCTTGGATAGGAATCACGTGGCCTCATCTCCTAGGTCAAAGCCTCACATAACTCAGTTTGCTACGCATTTAATACATTGACAACAGGGTAAGCCACCATATACCCCAAGTGACAATTCTGACAGTCATTATTAAAAACGTTACATCAATCATTCCTAGATATTGTTTGCAGATCCTCTAAAAGACGACAAGGGTTTCAACCAAAGGGAGTTTCGGATGGAGTGAGGGCTCCGGCCAAATAGAGCTTTGGAACAGAGAGCATCGATTTCTTCTTCGACTTCTTTTCTTTGACCAATTGGGTCATTGTTGATTTAGTCAAATTTGACTCACATCTCCACGTGGATTATGACGCGGTCTTCAATTGGAGCTTCGGTGGCAAGGCATAACATTAGTTCTCCAAATATATGCACAATTATTCATGTAATGCATAGACTTCTTTTATAAAAATAATTTTTTTGTCGGGGTGGTTATTATGAGCATGTTTGGTAGGGCTTAAAATTCAATTAAAATTGAAAATATAGCCGTTATTGGGTCTCACTCGTCTAATAAAAGTCAACAATAACAGCTAATTTTTCAATTTTAATCTGATTTTAATCTCTACCGAACAAACCCTATATAACACCACAATAGTCCCCCAATTCTAAATATAAATATTTATATTAGAATTAGAATTTGAAAGTAGAACTTATTATGATTTGCTCGAAGTACTTATCAAATGTGTTGTCTGAAGCTGTGTACTTTGAAATTTTTGATTTTTTAGAAAAGGTTGGGGAGCATCAACTGAGGTTTATTTATCCGATATTGTTTGCTCCGAAGTGACTTTGTACATCTGAAGCATTGTCAAAGCTATTCATGTCAAGGTTGAAGTAATGAATCTTTGTTATTTGCGATGCTATAATGTATTAATTCTAAAGAGGCGTGTTTTTTGAAACATTAGGAACACGAGGCGTCCTTAATTATCGCGCACAAATGATTTGCTGTCTTGTACGTTTCCAAGAAAAAAAATAGCTAAAATGGTTCAACTTTCCATAAACGGAACCATCTCCATATTTAATGAGCAATGGTGACTGGTGCATACGAGTTTTATGGGAGACGTGACACGCTTGAGTCAGACGCTCTGATCTGGACCATAATATACGAAACGACAAATGTTATGAAAGGCTCAGATTGAATCTGAATGGACGGTTGGATAGTTAGAATCCAAATCTAACGGTTGAGGTTTGATGACCTTTGCTTATAAAAGGCAACCCTTTAGCCCCTTGATTCTATACTTTGCAAAAAAATAATTTTCCATAATCCTTTCTTTGCATTCTTAGAATTCTTAAGACATTTTCCGGTTGTTTCTAAGAAATCCGGTGATCTTCCCCGCCCATTCCTTTATCTTTGTTTCTCTTTTTTTTCTTTTTTTTTTTATTATTATTTTGGGAATCATGAGTTTTTCAAATTTTGGTGGGAGGAACATAGACTTAAGTACTGTAGCATCTGAAATGGGTGTGACCATTACAAACACAGCCGACCTTGTCCAAGCTATTAGGGCAGGCCATGGCGTGCTAACCCCTAGGGAGCACTTAGATTATGATGCTGGTTGGAGGGATACTAAGATCCCATAAAAAAGGATGGTGTTTATGTACTGGGAGATGCTTTACGACGCGAGACAAAAATGTTCAAACACTGACAATATGATAAGAGATGATTGCATATAAACAAATAATCATAAACAACTCAACCAAAATAAAAACAAACTGAACTCTAGCAAATAAATATGGAATAAGCAAGAGAGAAAATTGAGCGTGGTTTCAAGTGTAAAGAGTTGCATTAGAAACAAATGTTACAAAAGTTGCTTATTTATAGAGTTCTGACCGAAGTGGTTGCCGTTGGATAGGAACCACGTGGCCTCATCTTCTAGGCCAAAGCCTCACATCACTCAATCTGCTAAGCATTTAATACATTGACAACGGGGTAAGCCACCATATACCCTAAGCTGACAATTCTGACAGTCATTATTACAAACGTTATATCAATCATTCCTAAATATTGTTTGCAAATCCTCTAAAAGACAATAAGGGTTTCAACCAAAGGGAGTTTCATATGGAACAAGGGCTTCTGCCAAAGGGAGCTTCAAATCAGAGAGCATCGACTGAAAGGGAGCTTCGGCCAAAAGCGTGAAGAGCTCCAGGACAGAGAGCATCAGTTTCTTCTTCGACTTCTTTTCTTTGACCAATTGGGTTTTTATTGACTTAGTCAGATTTTACTCACATCTCTACGTGGACTTCAACTGGAGCCTTGGTGGCGAGGCATAACATATCGTATTTGTTTTGAGACTTTAATTTGAAGACAGTTCTACAAACAAACCTAATATATTGGATTTGTAGCATTTATAAAACCGTATATTACAAAGTGATCTATGCACTACAATATTTTAGATATATATCAAATATAATATTTGAAAGAAATAATTAAATTGGGATAGACATCCGAATGGTGAAAAATGTGAAATTTATGTGGAAGGTTGACGATTCGAATTTATTATTTTGGGTCAAAATAGCCGGTACAAAAATAGCAATTGAAAGCAGTTGTGGGTGATTTCTAAGCCCCATAAAGTTATAGTTTTTATTTTTTTGAATTCTAATTATTGTGTAAGTTATAACTTTATGGCTATATGTGAACTTTTGTTCCATGAAATAATAAACGGGAATATGACATCAACTTTTGTAATTTCTAAAAAACTCGTTTATAGTATTTTTTTATTATTTTTTTGAGATATAATTTTGCAGTAATATTCAGGTTCTAGAAATCACCTATGATTGCTGCACAAGTGATTCAATTGTTGTATCCTGTGAGAGATTAGTCAAAGTGATCACAACAGTTTATGATGGGCAATTTACTTTAGAACGTCGTGTTGTCAAGAGCCTCGATCGATCGACAAGTCTTCTTACTTTCTACATTTTAATTGTTCCTATTGAAAGGTATCTGCAACTAATTTTCCTACAAAATCCACAAGAATCTTCTTTGTAAGTTTCCACGTTTAAATCTGACAACAATAAAAATGTACTGAAATTTGACATACTCTTCTTAACAAGAATGACATTTTAAGATAAAACTTCAAGATTTAGGGCTTATTTGATGTAGATTTTGTGAAAATTGATTATTTTGGAGAGCATTGATTAAAAAGGGGAGGAAGAGTTATGCATTCATATGCAAAATTATATTATTAAAAAAATTTATGGTTGAAAAAGATTTTTAAAAATCTATACCAAATAAGACTTAATGTGTTATTAAATTGACTTGGTACTGGAAGCACAAATGAGCAGTTTTATCTGTCTAAATACCATTGAATTATATATTTATAGTCTCAAATAAGCCATAAAATGAAAAAGGAGATTTTACACCACACAACTTTTAGCTCATCCCAATTTCGTAACCTTGTTATTAAATGCCCATCTATCTGGAGGCCTACTTGAATTAAATTTCTGCCTAACCAAACATTTACTAGTGCTCTCATGCAACAATTAGGACGGTCAAGGTCAATGGATTGAATTTTGATTCGAATTAGATTAAATTAATGAGATATGGATTTAGGGTCTCAGTCCGATAACTCGATCAAAATCCAAATTTGATAATCCGTTAACTAAATAAATCAAATATGAATAAGGATCAATCCGATCCGATTTGTTGTAAATAGTTTAGTTGGTAAAATATTTTTATAACATGTTATTTGTTACTAAAATAAATAAATGAGAAAATAAAAAAAATCATCAAATTCAAAACATAAAAAAACTAAGAAAGTCAATCCACGTGTACATGGTGTTTTAAAAAGCGTTATACGTTGCGAGGCGTGGAGGATCCGGGTTAGGCGAGTCTAGACGAAGTCTAAGTGTAAAAAACATAAAAAAAACGTATCTTCTTATTTTAATATTATTTTATTTTTTAATCAATCTAAAAATTATTTAATAATATATACAAATTATAGTACCAAATACAGTTTTAAGAGTTTAACAAAATAAATATATTCGATAAAAAAGATATAGTACAATAGTGGTAATTAAAATATTTGGAGAGTTTTAAATTTTTATTAATTAGTAAAAGATAGGAAAAATCATTAATTTAATATATTATAAATAACTATTTGTATAATAATACAATACACTACTGTCAAACCAAATGTACAATACACTATAGCCAAACCAAAAGTACAATGTACTACAGTCAAACCAAATGAATTATTATCTCACATCGAAAGTTTATAACAATATGTTTGGAGATGTCCTCTATAAATAAATGAGTCAATAAATGGATAAGCAATTTTTTGTACCTTCCAATCCAATTAGCTAAAAGTTAAAAAAAAATTGAAAAATTTATAATTATTAAACCCTTTTAAGAATTTTAAAAAAAAATTAATTTAAACATCGATTTTATTTTCACAATTTCTTTAATTTCGGATTGGATATCCGATAACATAGTAAATTGGATATGGATTTAACAATCAAATATCCGTTTGATTATAGGATCGGATCGAATTATTATTTTTATCGGATCGGTTCAGATGTGAGCAAATCCAATCCATATTCGATCCATTTACAGCCCTAACTACAATATCTCATGCAATAATTTTTCATGTTAGAAACTCATTAAATATTTAAGATTTGGCCTCCCATTTTCTTGATCCCGTCTTTCAGTTTGTGGCCATTCATAAAACTCATAACTCCTTCCCCCCAAACACATGCAGAGGTTCGATCGGCCTCCGAGGATCAATAGAGTCGATCGGATCCTCACTCAGATAAGAGTCGCAAAAGGTATGGTAAAACTAGATTATTGAGTCAATCCCAACAGCAAAATGCTTCAATGAAATTTGCAAAGAGTTATGTAAAACTAGATTAAGGGGGATTATTGAACTAAGCTAGGACTTAGGAGATAAATGGGCAAAGTAATAAGTATTTTCAAATGAGTTGCGAGGGAAACTTAACTCAAAACTTTTGCTTGCTCTAATGCTACATGAACCAAGTCGTACAACAATTTCAACAGACTTGTGCAACAATCTTTATTACTTGGGACATTGATAAGCGTGATTTTACACTTATCTGGTCCATTCAACATGAGCGTTTGGGAGTACTTTAGTTGCCGCATTCTTTAATTGCATTTTAGGAGTTTGAATGTGTTTAGTTGAGGCTTTCAGATTTACATAGAGACATGTGAATTGACTTAGATTGAGAGAATTGATTTGAACCCCGATAGATGTAAATTGATTAATTAAAAAGAATTCGGTCGAAAACTATATTATGAATGAATCTTGAGAGGCGTGATTAAATGTGATATGTACGGTAAATCATCAATACTAAGATTCTCATTCATGAGCAAAAAAAGAGGAAAAAACGTTGAGAATTTAATTATGGTCTTGTATATATTCATTAATATATAACAATCAATATTACTTCTTATTTATTGGACATGACAGATGGGATTAAGGAATAAAAATAAATATGACAAATGGTTTTAGAATTTTCCTTGTAAAATACATCTTCTACATTTCAAATAGAAAGATATGTGTCAGAGCCTGTCTGGAGAAACTTTTTAGCAGGATTTTCATCAGAATTCTTACCGTTGGGCCGCACTTATTGACTGCCACTCTCTCACGCGGGCCCCACTAACGGTCCTTTTTCAAATTTTAATCCATGAAAAATCTGGAACAGACACAACCTAAATATGAAAACTCGTTAATTTATTAAAAAAATTATTAAATGGAAAAATTTTAAATTAGATCTACTCAAGGACAGAGCCATGTTATTTTTTGCACTGAACTAATATATTTAAAAAAAAAATTCATAAAAACATATTTTTATATATGAAAAAATAAATTGGGCTTGGCCTGCCTTTGGCTAAAAGTCGAGGTTTGCACCCCATCTACCCGCCTTGGACCACTGCCCGCTAGACACGGTCACAAACTTGATGTTTTCCTGTCCCTGAGCAAGTCGATGTCCACATGGCTCATTGCCACGTCAATTTCCTGTGGGACCCCAGATGTGGACGTCCACGACGATTCCGAAAACAAAGTTAAACTACTTGTCTTGTACAACTAATTTTACAATCCATCGGTGGTCTTTATTCATCCACTCAATCAACCTCATTTACTAATCAACTGCCTCAACAGTTTCTCAATTTTCTTTTCGTTTTGGCATTATTTGTATTTTTAGTAAAATTAAATTAATTTAATAGTTAAAGTTTCGATTTCGGTTTCGATTTCATATAACAATTTAAAACATATTAAGTACCGTCTGCATAACACATAAATCCATTAATGAATAAATTTACGATGAATCTTAATATTTGGATTAAATTTATTATTTATCAACGAATTGATATGAAATGTCAATTACGTTTAACAAGTCAAAAGACTAAGCATGTATGTTCGTTTGTCCATTCGACAACCCTTCTTTATAATGTTGATTTGATTTCAATATTCCAATTTCATGCCATCAAACAATCTTATGAAATTATACTTCGGGAGTTTATGATCACGTTCAATTAAGTTCATGTTTGGTTTAGTTAAAAATTAGATTTTTAATATATTTTGATAAAAAAAATATTGAAATAGGTTATTAAAATTTTGATAAAAACTGTGAATTCCATGAAATTTATAATTGGAAATGATTTTTTTTCTCTAAAGACATGCTCAACATGTTAAATAATAATAATAAGTCACTGTCTGTTTCAGTTAATAATCAATTTTTTTAGTAAATTTTAATAAAAAATGATGAAATATGTGATTTTCATAGTTGATAAAAATTGTGAATCTCATTAAATGTGTGGTCGAAAATGAATTTGACGAAAAATGAGGGCCAAACAAAGGTAAAAAAATGATTTAGTGAATAAAAACAAAAAAAAATATTTATTTGTATTTTATGTCGTAATCAATATAAAATATCTGATATACAATGCAACTCAAAGGATCTTAAAAGCCTTGCACAAAAACTCTAATAGAACTTTAACAAAATTAAAATATTAAAAAGAGCAAGTGATATATATATTTTTTGAAGTTTTACCTAAAGAAATATATTTTTATCTCTATTATTTTCAATCATATATTTTTCAATAAAATAATATTACACGTAAATTCAAAAAAATTCCTTATTTTTCAACCATATATTTTCTATCAATTTACTATTCCAAAATACATTTTTAAGAAGAAAAAAAAAAGGACTCAAACTTGCCACATTTCAAGAATAAAATGTTAATAGGAGTAAATAATATTTATCTCTACTTAGCGGACAAATCATACCTAAATATAAAGCTTTAAGTGATTACTCTACTTGCTTTGGATTTGTATGGTTGAAAAATTGTGAATTCCATAAAATATGTAATTATAATTAATTGTTGACTTAATTTGAATTAATAAGCTGAACCAAACATGAACTTAATCATATTTTCTTCTCTAATCTTATACGGTGTTATACAATTAAACTTATCTTTTTTTTTTTTTTTTTTGTAAAGAACGTAAATTCATAGATGCCAATTGTGAATATAGCTTGTTGACCCCGAAAAATGAGCCAACAGATGTCGGGCCCACTCTGCCACGTCAAGCAAATTTCAACGCGTTTCTACCGAGAAACGGTTAGAAAGGAGGTAGACTTGAACACGAGAGATGCTTTACGACGAGAGACAAAAATGTTCGAGCTCCGACAGGTGAAATAAAGATGATCACGCTAATAATAATCACCAACCGAGAACCAAATCCATTAACCAAAGATCTCACCAGAATATGTGGAAGGATAGAAAACAATTGCGTATGTAGATTGTGAGATCGTCTATTAAGATATTCTTCTACCAAGTGTGTAATGAAAGATGAAAATGCTCGTAGGAGTGTTTGTAAATATTTATTGCTCATTTCATATTCGAGAGTTCAAGATATGAGAATAAGAATCTCAATTCCAATCTCCCCAACCCCTTCTATGTTACAAAAATGATTTATAATTAATACATTGATAAGGGGTCAGCCGTCCTATACAATAGGCTGACACCCTGACATCATTTATTACAAGTGTTACATCAATCACTTCTAAAAGATATTCAAAATGTATTGTAAGAGACAGCGTCGGTTTATGAGGTTGGATGAATTGAGAGCCTTGGAGCTGGTTCTCTGATTGGAGAGCTTCAGCTCATTTCTTCGTTTCTTTAGATAGTGTTTCAGTCCAAGTGTAATGCTTTGTTAATTGGGGCAGTGCCTCTGTACGAGTTTCGGTAGTTTGCATAATTTCTTTGCATTTTGACCACTTGGATTTTTATTGACTTTTCTGTTGACTCTCTGCCCATGTGAATTGCTACGTAGCACTTTGACTTTTGATCCTCGGTGGCGAGACGTAACATAGCTCGCAAATGTATCTACCATTATTAACACAAAGAAAAACATTTTAAATTTTTGACTATACGAAAGAGGTAGAAGACCGACGAGTAGAGGCGGATGGAGACGGGAGCTGGGCCAAGCCCCAGCCCAGAAGCAAATTTGTTTGTTAAAACTGGAAGACTTAGCCCAAATTCTTGGTAAAAATAAAAAAAGAATAAAAATTTTAACCTAGCCCAAAAATTAATTTTAGTTAACTAACTTTATTCTCAGCCCAAGTTCAATGTTCAATTATTCAAATTTATTTTAA
>CAIGRT010071738.1:0-13888 GCA_903798405.1 Fraxinus platypoda | reverse complement strand
GAGTATAAAATTTCGGAGTATTACAGTGTCAATCTCGATTGATCAATCATATATTTCATCCCGTTCTTAATTCAATAATTGTTGAAACTCTTTTTCACTTACATACTTACCTTGGCCAAGGATTTCAATGTCAATTTAAACGGATGAAATGTAGATCATAATTTTTTACTATCTAAGAGTGATGAATCATGTATTGATCATTCACAACCTTTATAAAATTCTTGATACACTCGAACAATGTCGTATTAATGACTCTTCTCATGTAAGGACCAAAGCATGCCTATTCTCATATAAGGACCAATTCCACTACCAAATGTTAGAGATTAACCACAGAAACTCAGATAGTTATTCATGTGGAAACTATGTAGTGGGTCTCCAATGTTTTGTTTTCTTAACAAAACATCTATGCATCCATTTAAATATCACCATTTTAGCTTATAAGATAAGTTACTCACTTCATAAGTGAGAAATACTACACTTGTTGGTCTATCCATAATAAAGATATTCATATCTCATTATAAGTTACGACCACGGATCAGAATAACAATTCAATTAAATAATATATCTTCCATATACAAAGTGTATTAATCATATTAAAAGCATGTACACCCAAAATCGATTAGACCATAGCATAATACTTACAAACTCGTACTTACTAAGATCCAATTACTTTTATATCTAATACCATAAGAATCTACACGAAGATCATGTTTATGCTACTACAACGGCTTTGTCAATGGATCTGAAATATTATCATCTATGGGAACTCGTTCTATCTTCATGTCGTTTTTTTCATATGATCTCCCTGATGACATGATACAACCTTAGCATATGTTTGGATCGTTGATGAGACTTTGGTTCATTCTCACTGGTTCCATTGTTACCACAATGCAGAGCTGTGTGATTAATAATGCTAGGAACAACTCCAAGTTCATTAGTGAAATTCCTAATCGAGACAGCTTCTTTTGCTGCTATGGAAGCAGCAATGTACACAACTTTTATTGTTAAATCAGTTGTTATTTTCGGTTTGAAACTTTCCCAACTAACCGCTCTATTGTTGAGAGTAAACACATATCCTGATTGAGATTTGCCATCATACTTGTCTTTTAACCAGAATTTAGCATCAATATATTTATGAACTCTTAATTCATATCCTTTATATATTAAGAAAGCATCCTTAGTTCTTCTCCAGTACTTAGCCCTTATTTGGGCTCCATTTTAATTTTAATATATTTTTCTACTTCTTTTCAACAACACGTTCTTCAATAAAATAATATTACACGTAAATCCAAAACTTTTAATTCTTTTTTAACCATACATTCTCCAAAAAATCACTATTCCTAAATACATTTTTCCCTAAAAACTCAATCAAATGGAGCCCAAAAAAGGGTTTAAGGATGTTCTTAACTATTACCCAATGTTTCTCATCGGGGTTTGCTTAAAACATGCTCATAACAATTAGAGTATATGAAACATATGATCTCATACATAGCATCGCATACATGATAGATCATATTGCTGACATATAAGGAATCTTATTCATGTGAGCTTTCTCATCATGTGTTTTGGAACACATATTATTTAAGAGATAAATTCCATGAGACACAATCCTCCCTTGGATTATCTGTGTACGTAAATTTAGATAAGCCAAGCAATCTTCTATATCTATCTTTATAGATCTTGATTCTTAAGATATAAGCTGCATCTCACTTATATTTCATGAAGAAATTCTCTGACAATCCTAATTTTTCCGATGAAATATAGGGATGTCATTTTCCATTAATAATATTTCATCCACATATAATATTAGGAACACGACAATACTCTCACTTGTCTTCTTGTAAACACATGGTTCGTCTTTGTTTTGATAAAATCAAACTTTTTTATTGTCTAATCAAAACGAAGATTCCAGCTCATAAAGGTTTACTTCAATCTATATATGGACCAGTCAAGCTTGCATACCTTGTTAACATCTTCAAATTCAAAACCCTTGGATTGTATGATGTAAACTTTCTCTTGCAAATTCCCATTAAAAATGCAATTTTGACATCCATTCACCATATCTAATAGTCAAGATATGCAGCTATTGCAACTAAAATCCATATAGAGTTAACTATGGCTACAGGTGAAAGGTTTCATTAAAGTCAACTTATTGTCTTTGTTCGTAACATTTTGCTACTGGTTGTGCTTGTATGTATGGATATTTCCATCCATATTGCTTTTTTTCTTGTAAATCCATTTACAACCATGTGTTTTATATCTTTAGTGGGTCGACCAAGTTTCAAACCTTTTTTACACATATTGAGTTCATCTTGGATTCCATGGCTTCCTACCATCTCTTTGACTCAACACTTGAGTTTGCTTCTACATTATTAGTAGGTCATCATCCTCGATTAGTAATGTCTGATGCCTGATTAATAATCATGAATTTATATTTTCTAGATAGTCGAATGATCCTACTAGATTTATGTAGATTCATTGTGTCCTTAAGAGTTTCTACTTTCTGATAGAGTTTATCCCTCAGCGAGTGTAGGATCAGACTCAAGTTCTTCTACTTAGTTAACTATATCTATAGATACTTGAAACTCTTCAATTTTTAATTTGCTCTTACTGCACTCTCATAGAATGAACTCTTTCTCTAGGAAGACAATATGTCATTTTATAATTTACAACCATAAAATATATTATCAAGATAAAATGAACAAAAATTGTAAAACTATTCATGCTCAAACATAAAATTGAATTAATGTTTTTGGTAATGGCGGGAACAAAATAAATTTTTTTAAATTCTAATACTAGGCCAGAAGGAAATGGTAAAAAGTATGTTCCTCAATAACTTTTGCTCCATTTCAAATGCACATGTTAAATTCTTCATTCTTCAGTAGTCTACTATTCTTTAGTCTACAATATTTATACAAATATGAGATCCAAATCTTGTATCTAATACCCAATAAGCTAATGAAGTAGATATATTAACCTCAATAGCAAAGAGCCTGAAATAGAGGCTTCATAAAACTTCTTTTTCCTTCAAGCTCGTGAGATAAGCTTATAGTTCATCATCCAATGACCTTTCATTCTACAATGACAACAACGGTCACCAGACTTTGTATTGTCCTTCTTGCTTTGACTTCCTTCTTGTTTATCGTAGCCTTTTTGGATACATTCCAAAAACCTCCTTTAGAGTTCTTCTTAGTGCCCTTCGAGGAATCAACAACTAAAACTTGCCTACTACCAACCTTGATATTGGGCTCAATAGTCTTAAACATATTTAGTAACTCAGGGAGAGTGAACTCTAGCTATTCATGTTAAAATTTATAATAAATTGTGAATAGTTCTCTGGCAAAGATTGTGGAACCAAGTCAATACTTTGTTCATGGTCAATGACTGAACCCAATTGAGCCAACTTCTCAATGTAGCCAATTATCTTCATTACATGACCACTTATTGAAGATCCTTATGTCATTTTTCACCGATATGGTTGTTTGGAAGTCTTAAATCTTTCCACACATGATTATTCATTATATAACTCTTTGAGATAAAAATTCACGGTGTTAGCATCTATACCATCATGTTGTTTTTGCAATTCAAGTGACATAGCTGCAAACATCACGCATGTTGCGTTATTATCTTCATCACTGTATTTATTATAAGAAGCCATATCTACCTCATTTGAGTCCGCAGTGGGTGCCTCTAGAAAGGGCTGCTTAAGGACATATCCAATTTTTTCATACTTGAGAATAATTCTCGGATTGTGGTGCTAGTCGAAAAAATTTGATCCGGTCAATTTGTTGGCATCCAATATATCTTTCAAATTTATATGGTTATTCATAATTTAAAACTGTAAATAATAAAAAAATAAAGGAATATTATATATCGAAAAATGCATAAATTAATTTAACATGATCTTTTATTAAAATAATTATGCTCCCACGGTCTAACTTAAATTTATGACTTTCTCATATAAACTTATGATGTCCGTACTTGACTTCTAGTGGACTAGGATCCCATTTTGTTATATTAAGATTTTAAGTGTACTCATCAAGTTTTAATAAAATATTTGAATAGATACTATTATCAATTGTATTTATATACAACTCTTAGATCATTAAGCTGACACTCCTTTTCTTCACACACTTCATGTGTTAGGTTAATGCTTCTAAAATTAATCTCCTTGAGTGTACTCAATAAAAGATAGATTTTAGTTCAATTGAACTCATCATTTAGAAATATATAATATTTTATAGTGTCAAACATATCCCCAATGGACCAGTATGAATTGTACTCAACAAGCTGACATAGATGAGGAACTCTAGTTTTTTACTATTATTAATGAAAGGAAAATTATAAATCAAACTTAATATTTTCACAAGGGGTTTAACAAGCAAATGTCTCATCTTAATTATGTATATACAGTTTATCATACATCTAACATGTAGATAAACATATACATAATATAGTATGGGCAATTATGACTTATACTATCTAGCCTTTTCGAGCCAAAAGAAAGACTAGCTGGTCAGTTCATAGGGGACATAACATTAAATCATACAATACTCAATCTATGATTTCTACCACTTCTTGCATATTCAATTAATCCAGTTGCAACCGGTATCATATGCTAGTTGGCCAGCATGCCTAAAAGAATCGGATATGCAATCCCATTAAATAATAATGATAGACTCACATGTTCAAAATTATTAATAAAGAGCGCAAGCCCAAAACAATATGAATTAAAAAAAAAAACATTCAACACATCCACATTCTCAAGTCCATAATCATCAACTAAGTATACATTCATCACATAAATGCATTCCAATATAATATCTAATATTATGTATAAATATATTTTAAATTTCTAACAATTATGATCTTCTAAACTAATTTAGACAAATGGATCGGATCAATCAAATTAATCAATTAATTTAATTAGCAAATTTATTGAATTAAAATCAAATTTTAATTAAACAACAAATTAGTATCCAACTCTAATTCCATAATTTTAGGGTAAGCCGAATTATTATTTTAATTTAAGATAAAACTTCTAAACTAAAAGTAATTTCAATTTAGGTCGAAGTTCTAAATTTTAGTTAAAATTCAATTTTAACGATAATTTAAAAAGTCGTGAATATAAAATTTTAAATGGGTCAAAATTGAAATTCAGTTCAAACCTTTTGAAAATCTTATTTAAAACCATTTTCAAAATAACATTCAAACATTTGCAGCTTGAAAAGGGACGTTGCCACTGTCACACAATGACAACTTTCCACCATCCCACATCAACAACACTCGCTTTTGCAGTTCACACGGGCGACAAGTGCCTCTAAAGTGTGCAGCACCGCCCATCGGCGGATGTAGTTGTCGTCATCCTTGTTACCATACGACTCAATGTTTTCCAAAAACCTAATTTTTTTTTCAAAAACAGATTTAGAACATGAAAATGAATTTTGTTAAAAGCTGAAAACAAGAAATCAACAATAATAAACCATTGATTGTTCCCAAGAATAAAAAATAAATTCTAACAAATACAAAGTCGACTCTAATACCACTATTGAGAATTTACTTATACATGCACAACGTAATTTAAAATATCATTCAATTCCATTCAATGGTCGTCTTTATGTTTAAAAAGAAATCGTGATTAGAATTTTGCCTTCAACAAATTCTTTAAACTCTTTTGAGAATCTTATTCATGAAAAATCACGATCATTGATCCTCCTTGTGAATCTTGATCTACCACGATCTTTCTACACCACAGTCGTCCAATTGTCCAGCCATCAATTGTAATCCACGAGTAAGAAAAAGAATGAGAGATTATGGTTTCTCTTTCTTGTGTTAGCAACAATATGATATTGTAATGCAAGTTATTAAAATCTCAAACTCTAGTAGCTTATTAATAGATGTTGAAGTGGGCACGACTTACCCATTAAACATAATTCGGCGCATTAGTTAATTAATCTAATTAATTAAACTTGATTCATAAGTTAATTAATCTAAGCACATTAATAAAAATTCAATTAATTAATTCTACAAATACGTGGACTTGTCAATAATTATTTTTTAATATTATTCTTCTAATTCTTGCTATTTATGTGTAACTCATTAGGTTCTTGATCATGATGTCAGATAATGTGAATTATTAGTTTGATATACTCAAAATTAGAAAAATTAAAACTCTCATTTTAATTTATCATGATTCATCTAGATTAATTAATCACATTTGTCATCCCCCGTTGAAATCTAGCAATATGTCAGGGCGATACATGTAACGAAAAATGTCACGTCGTGTTTCAAAACTAAACTTATTCGTTTATCGTGAAACTTGTAATCTCTTCGTCAATATGATCCAATCAATTACGAGATGCAAATATATGTCAATCTTGATTAATTGATCATATTTTTGTCCCTCTCTTAAGTCAATAATTGTTGAAACTTGTTTGACTTGCATAGTTACCTTGACCAAAGATTTTGATATCAACTTAAGTTGATGAACGTAGATCATAATCTTTTACTATCTATGAGTGAAGAATCATGTATTGATAATTCACAACTTTCATATGATTCTTTTCATTCTTGAATGATGTCGTATCACTACACCAAAAAAAGGCTTTTGCAGCGGCCAAAAAACGCTGCAAAAGACCTTTTGCAGCGTTTTATCGTGTGACGCGGAGGACAGTGTTGCCGTTGAGGGAAGACTTTCGTTTATTCACCGTTGCGAAAAACCCTTTTGCAGCGTTTTTTAAAACGTTGCGGAAGAATCTTTTGCAGCATTTTTTCAGCGTTGCGAAAAATCCTTTTGCAGCATTTTTTAAACGTTGCATTAGACTCTTTTGCAACGTTTTTTCAGCGTTGCAGTAGACATTTTGCAACGTTTTTTCAACATTGCGGTTTTTTTTTTTTTTATACAGTTATATATGGTAATTGACCGACAAAATTGAAAATGAAACTTTGTAAACAAATTTTGAAATTGCATAAAAATTGATAATTTCATTACAAATTTTTGAATCAATACAACATTTGAATGTGATACAGCACAACCTATCTAAAAATTAAAGAAGAACCAATAAATATCAGAATGTGAATAAGTATTCAGTCTTTAGCTGTTAGATACATCAAATAATCACTCGAGATCCAGGAGACAACAAAAGAATACCAACAGAGCTATGTATTCTTCAGTCCCAACAAAAGAATTTGATGCTCGCATTGGTTCGACCATGAAGATTAGAGCATGTCGACCCTTTTGATGCTTTTTCTTTTCATTTATTTCTGGAATCAAAAGCTGCAGAAAGTACAGCAAAAAAACATTGAATTTTTGTAATCATAACTCATTCTCTCACAATTTAAGTTGATTTTAGCAGGAGGAGAAATACCATAGAGATTGAACAGACCTGGGGCTTGCAAGAAGTTAAAGAGGACAAATCGAAGTCTGTCAAAGACACGTGCCCATTGCCTTGAAGCAAAACATTTTCAAGCTTTAAATCGCTGTAAATTATACCTGCACGAAAACAGCACGAAAACAGAGAAATAAGTGAAAAATCAAAGAAATGGATACTCCATCAAGTTTAATAAGTAAGCAATAAGTAGAAATTTAGCACATGATAAAACTTCTACGGTGATTTATGGATTACTACTGCTGATATGTCAAGCAAAAAAAAATACAAGAAAGAATCCAAATCAAATAGCATTTGATAAGTTGATGTATACAGGTGCAAATATTAAAGGATAGGAGAATCATTTATAAATCATCATAGGTTGAACCACAAGATTATCTCCAATTATGTGACAGGATGGAAACACCTACTAATAAATAAAATGGAAAAATTGGAAAGTGCAGTCATTAATGTGCAAAGATAAATTTTCTTCAGTAATCCTTATATTCCTATTCTAATGCTATCAACAAGGAGCAGTATAACTTACAGTGGGTGCTAGAAGACCACCGAAAAGAATGATGCCGGAAATAAGAGAGAAACAAGTTGCATAATATTGTTTAAGATTCGCAGAGGTCTGCAACAAATAAATTTGTTAGACACTACATACTGAAGCATTTGCTGAGTTTCTACGTCCCAAGATACTCAACAAATAGTGACGACCAACAAAATGCATCAATGAGCATACCAAAGGAGGTAAAAATGGAATGAAGGAGGAGAAATTAGGAAGCTCGCTTTTCTTGTTCTTCCTTCAGAATACCAAGCTCCGCACTTTCAATTTTTTGATGTATTCTCAGCCTACGAACCTACAAAATTTATACAAAACAGCAATTAATCATTTAATTACAAACACGCCTAATTACATAACATATCTTCATATACTTACCGAAATAACTTATTCAACTTCTCAACCAATGATCTGAACATCAAAACACACCCCACACTTGAGAATAGCTTTGCAATTCTTGATTTCATCCTGTAGATTACGTAAACTGACTGCATTTAATGAATTAGATTACTATTGAATTTTGAGTTCGAAACATGCAGATTAGTTGGAATTGTAATGTAATGATAAAATAGATTTCAATTATACATTGCTTCAGCTGCTAGCTGATTTATAGACTACAAGGAAGCTTCTAGAAAATACAGATGGTGATCCATAAAATAGGGATGATGAAGGGAATCTATTTACAGCAAGAATTGGTGACTGAATTCTGGTGCAACAGAATATCACTGCAAGGACAAAACCGTTGGCAGCACGTGTGACACTGGTGAGCTGAGGTGGAATGCTGAAGTGTAAATTTAATTCTTCACACCCTCCCTCAAGCTGGATGGTACTGAGGTAACTCAAAGCTTGTCCTTCAAGAAGTTGAACCTTGAATGAGTAAGGCCTTTGGTTAAAAGATCAGCAATTTGATCGGACGATGGAACATATCTAACTTCCAATTCCTTTGACAGAACTTTATCTCTAATAAAGTGAATGTCTAGCTCAATATGCTTTGTTCTAGCATGGTAAACTGGATTGGCTACTAGTGCTCCTGCACTTATGTTATCACACCATAGGATTGGAATTGATATTTGTGGTAGGTCAAGTTCTTTGAAGAGAGATTGAATCCATGCGATTTCTGAAGCAGCTGAGGCTAGTGATCTGTACTCTGACTCTGTACTAGATCTTGCAACCACGTGTTGTTTCTTCGATGACCAAGCTATTAAACTGTCTCCTAGATAGATGCAATAGCCTCCAGTAGATCTCCTGTCATCAGGACGGAGGCCCAGTCTGCATCTGAAAATCCATATAAGTTCAGTGTATCACTCCTCTGTATCCAAAGCCCTTGATTCATTGTGCCTTTAAGATACCTTAGCACTCTTTTTAAGGCCTGCCAATGTACAGAGGTTGGTGCTTGTAAGAATGGGCTAAGTTTGTTGACGGCAAATGTAATGTCAGGACGTGTGTGAGAGAGGTATTGCAGTCCTCCTACTGCACTTCTATAGATTGAGGGATTACTCAGTGCTTCTCCATCTGATTTTGAAATAGTTTTGGCGGCAAGGATAGGAGTAGGACATGGCTTTAGGTTCTGCAGCTTAAGTTTCTCGAGTAGTTCAGCAATGTACCTGGTTTGAGTAAGATGAATTCCTGAATCATGCCACATCACTTCAATTCCTAGAAAATGATGGAGTTGTCCCATATCTTTCAAAGCAAATTTTTTGTTTAATTCGTCGATGAAGCCTTGCATTAGCTTTGTATCATTCCCTGTTACAACAATATCATCAACATATATAAGTGCAAAGATGATCTGAGTTTTACTCTTGAAAAAGAACAATGAAGTGTCTGCGATTGATTGTCTGAACTTCCAGCTAAGTAGTGTTGTTTTCAGTTTCTCATGCCAGGCTCTTGGTGCCTGTTTCAAACCATAGAGAGCCTTTTCCAACTTACAAACATGGTGAGGTTTTGTTCTGTCTATGAAACCTTCAGGCAGGTTCATAAACACCACTTCTTCCAGTTCTCCATTTAAAAAGGCGTTATTAATATCTACTTGCCTGATCGACCACCCCTTTGAGACAGCCAGGGTGAGTATAATTCGCAGGGTTGATGTTTTAACAACTGGACTGAAAGTTTCTGAAAATTCGATTCCAGGTGTATGATGAAATCCCTTTGCAACTAGTCTTGCTTTGAATCTCTGAATTGTTCCATCAGCATTTCTTTTTACCCTGAAGACCCATCTGTTTCCTACAATGTTATAGTCTGGTGAAGGTGGTACTAGTATCCAGGTTTTAGTTTTTATCAATGCATCAAATTCTTCCTTCATCGCTTTCTTCCAATTTTCATTCATCATGGCTTCATTGACACTTCTAGGTTCTGAGGGCTCAGGTTTTATTTCAACTGATTTACCTAGGTATACCTTAGGCTTAAATACTCCAGCCTTCCCTCTGGTGATCATTGGATGATTATTGTTAACTGGTTGCTGATGATGTATGTGTTCTGATGCAGGTCTTTCAAGGTTTTGAACTGGCTGAACTTCAGTTTCAACTTCTTGATTATTTTCAGTCCTGATAGGACTTTCATCTATGTTCTCCCTTTCAATATTTTGCAGATTTTCATGCTGATTGTTAGTTGAGCTGAAAGGTGAGTTTTACAGGGCATTGGCAGCTTCTGGATGGACTGTATCATCAGGCCTTTGTGCAGGAACAGGAATATCTATTTGAGATGGGAGATGAAAATATGACACAATAGTTTCAGGTATGACATATTTAGATTGATTTTGAGCAGAGAATAATTATTCAAAGGGGAATTCTAGTTCATTGAACACAACGTGCCTGGAGATGTAAATTCTTCCTGTGAGGCTTAGGCATTTATACCCTTTGTGGGATTGACTGTAACCGAGAAAGACACACTTGGTTGAATGAAAACTAAACTTGTGTTTTTGATAAGGTCTTAGGCAAGGGTAGCGGCACACCCAAATGTTTTTAGTGTCTTGTAATCTGCCTCCTGTTTGTGTAGGACTGAAAATGGAGATTGCATTTTAAGAGTAGGAGTACGCAGTCTATTAATGAGGTAAACAGCATTTTGGAAGGCTTCCCACCAATATTTTAAGGGTAGTTTAGCTTGAGCCAAGAGGCGCAGACCTGTTTCTGTGACATGCCGGTGTTTTTTCTCTATTCTACCGTTTTGAGCAGATGTATAAGGGCAAGGGTGCCTAAATTCAACTCTCTCTTGTGTTAGGAATTTGGTGAATGTTCTGTAATCACCCCCCAGTCAGCTTGTACGATTTTGATTCTACTTTCAAACTTATTTTCAACAAGCCTTTTGAAGTTAATAAAGATACTCAGTGCCTCTGATTTTTGCCTTAGTGGGTATATCCATGTGAATCTACTAAAATCGTCAAGGAAAGTTATATAATATTTGAAGCCTGAAGTTGTTTGAATTGGTGCTGGTCCCCATACGTCGGTATGTATGAGTTCCAAGGGAATTTTTGCACGTGAAGTAGATAGTGAGAAGGGCAACAGATGAGCTTTTCCAAATTGGCAGGCATCACAAAACGATTTGGCTTCATTTTCTTTTACCTTGTGATTACAAATCTTGAGCACTTGAGACATCACCTGACTGGAGGGATGTCCAAATCTCTTATGCCATACATCTAACAGGGAATTTAAAGACTCTTGACATGACTCTTTACTAATATTGGACTCTTGACTGGGACTTAGAGAGGTGAGACTGCAGTAGTGCTTATTCAGAGAGGTGGACTTAAGAGACTGACATTTTGAGTTTTGGTGAGAAAGGTCCAGTTGATACAAGCCATCCTTAAGCTTCCCTTGCAGCAAGACTTCCCTCGTCAGCATGTCCTTCACAAAACAGCAGTTAGAATGAAACTCCATATATACTTGATTATCAGAAGTTAATTGAGAGACACTTATGAGGTTTTTCTTTATCTCAGGCACTAGCAGCAGGTTATTTAACACAAGTGTTTTGTCATTCAATGCTGGTATATGAGTGATGCTAAAATGTGAAATATGCAGCTTACTACCATTACCAACCATAACCTTCTCCTTACCAGTGTATTCGTTTGAGGAGGTAATGTTCCCTTTCTCTGCTGTAATGTGACTACTGGCTCCAGTGTCAGCGAACCACGCTGGGTCACTTACAGAGTTTGGTGAGGCAATAAGGGCTGTTGGAGAGGAGCTGTAGTTGGTCCTCTGACTTGGAGATGTGCCTGAGTATCTCTCATCATATCTGAAATTGCAGATATTGGCTTTGTGCCCAATTTTGCCACATACTTGGCATACAGGTCTATCACCACCATATGGGTTTCGACCTGTGTTTCTGCCTCTTCTTCCTCCTCTAAAATTGTAGTTTGTGAACCTTCCACCAAGGTTTGGTCTATAGGATCTGAAGTGATGCTGGTTGGAACCTGATCTTTGTATGAAGTTTACTGAGGTTTGCTCAAAGTTGATACCTGCTAATTCATTTCTGACTGAATTGAGATGTTCAAGTCTGCTTTCAAATGTCATGAGTGTTGATTGTAATTCACCCCAAGTGATGTGATCACGGCTATTGATCTGGACTACTATTGGAGTGCATTCTTCGTCTAGGCCAGCCAGGACTTGAGTAATCAGGTCAGGCAGAGGAATAGCTTTTCCAGCTATTTCAAGATTATCTGAAAGTGACTTCACTTTGTTTAAGTATTGGTCAATACTCATGGCCCCTTTCCTTGATTTTTGAAGTTCACCAATTAGGAAGGTGATTCTTGATCGATTATGCACACCATAACTTTCTTTTACGGCTGCCCATAGTTTACTGGAATTGTTGGCTCCCATGACTCTCATTGCAATGTCAGGAGTCATTGAAGAGTAGAGCCATCCCATTAGTAATTGATCAGTCGACATCCACTGATGAAACTCAGGATTCTTTGTCATTTCAATGCTGGTGCCATTTTCACCAGTGTGCTGAGTAGTTATGAATTCTGGGGGACACGTCTTTGTTCCCAGAATATAGCTCTCAAGGTTGTGCCCACGAATTATAGGCAGGATTTGGAGCAACTGAGTTACTTGACATGGAGATAGGGTCAGAGTTGGGAGCAGCATTTAGTGGGTTGCTTTCGGCGTTTGCCATGGTTGCTCTGATACCAAGTTGGAATTGTAATGTAATGATAAAATAGATTTCAATTATACATTGCTTCAGCTGCTAGCTAATTTATAGACTACAAGGAAGCTTCTAGAAAATACAGATGGTGATCGATCCATAAAATAGGGATGATGAAGGGAATCTATTTACAGCAAGAATTGGTGACTGAATTCTGGTGCAACAGAATATCACAGCAAGGACAAAACTTTGGCAGCAGGTGTGACACTGGTGAGCTGAGGTGGAATGCTGAAGTGTAAATTTAATTCTTCACAAGATTAAACATCAGATCCCATGAATATGACATGCGACACAGAGACATCACAACTACGTAGTATTTGATGTTGTCACAAAGCAAATTGAATATCCTACCATTACAATGAAGTGATCCCTGCCTTTGATCAATCTTTCTGACTATCAATCCCTGTCATATTGAAAATGGATTATAAGTAAACTACGTTCATACTTAAAACTATCATCATTGCAAGAAAACTTCAGATGAAATATAATGTTACAGCCAAAACAAAAAGTCGTTTATAATGTATGATCAACTTAAATCTTTGAAAATGGGACGGTGAAGCAATATCAATGTCCATAAATAAAAACCTACATCAGGAAAAAAAAATCTGAGGACAAATTGAGCTAACGGAAAATACCTTTTTCTCGAATTCACGAGAATGAGTGAAAAGATCAGCCAATACTCCGTGATGCACTTCCTAATCGATACCATAAGATAAAGTAAAAACTTTATGCAATGCCATTTAAGAAAAAAACGCAGAAACCCCACAAATTCTTCCTAGATATTCTTGGACCCAGAACCAAAAAATTCAAGAAAAGACTCTTTCTT
>CAIGRT010071702.1:0-10205 GCA_903798405.1 Fraxinus platypoda | reverse complement strand
AAAAAATATTTTTAAATTATTAAATAAAACCTGATTTTTGAAATGTTGCAATTGTTATTGGATTTTTGAAATTGGAAATCTATTTTCAGGTGTGGGTGTAATTTCCTCTTTTATTTATTTTAACTACACATTTATGAGACCCACCAACTTACAATATCAAAAAGGTTTGTAAAACAAATGCTAAATATAAAGGTTTTAGTTAGAAGTAACTTTTAAGTTGAGTCAATATGTTTGTAATTTTAAAAATTACCTCCTAAGTGACTTTATTTTCTAAACATGTTGAGCTTTTCTTTAGAAATTACATTTCTTTCATTAAATCAATCATAAACCTATCCACTAATGAATTGATGAGTCGTGTAATCAGTGCTCATGATAAGTAAAGCACCGATTCTTAGTAAATCGTTTTTCTATATATATATATATCACTGATGACATGACAAATCAATTTATTGATGAATAACAAATTTAGCCCATGTTCTTTTATCAAAATTCAATGAAAATGAGTTTTGAAATTGTGAATTTTTGAAAAAAGTGTAGTTAAAATGTAAAAGAAATTTTGGATTTGCTTGCAAAATATTTTATTATGAGAATGCATGGTTGAAGATGAATTAAAAAAAAATAAATAATGATAAAAAAATATGGGCTTCATTTAAATATTGAGACCCGTTTAAGTTTCCCAATTTTATTGTACGTCGGATATGCGAGACGGGTTTTGATTATCCGCTAATGCTATTATTCTTCATATTATTCTAATTTTGGTACTATTGTTTGAGCCCCCTTTTTCTTTTTTTTTGGCCAAAATACATTTTGAAATAATATTTTGATGGAGATGTTTGGTTAAAAAATAAGAAATTTTTTTGAATTTGTGTGTAATATTATTTTGTAAAATATTGTATGATTGAAAATAAAAAAGAGAAAAATGTATTTTACAAATAATGAGGATCAAACAAGAGCCTAGTCACTTCACAAAAATAAATAAATAAAATAAAATCACTACACAACCTTGAGTGATTCCCTTTGGGTTTACATTGTGGGTCGCATGTTTGAGCCCCATTTTTGGATAAAAATACATTCTGAAATAGTAGATTGATGGAGAATGTGTGATTAAAAAATAAGGAAAATTTTTATATTTGTGTGTAATATTATTTTATTGAATAATGTGTGGTTAAAAATAAAGAGAGAAAAATGTATTTTGAAAATAATGAGGATCAAACAAAGGCTAAGACTATTATTAGATAACTTGGGCATGCTTAATAGACGTGACTACTTGGCTTCTTAACTTTGATTAACATGTTTTAAATCGATATTTACGAGAGATGAAACAAATTAGATGTAGAGTAAAAAAGAACGCACGTAAAATACCAACTCCCTTGACAAATTACAAATATTGCAAGTTTGCAACTCGTGCTTTGTGACGAGTGATTTAACTCAGATAGTGTAAAATGTAAACACATTGAAATGTATCTAACCATTCCAAATTTTCGAGTTAAAATTCATCACGTGATTTGATTTGTCCCTACAATTTGATATAGATTTTAAAAAGTCCCTAATTTGAATCAGTTCGAACCATCTGTAAGTATTTCATAAATAGTACACGACCTTTAACTATCCTAATTGTATAAATAAATAATTATTATTTAAATTTCCAAATTTTTTTGGTTCGGTATGTCCGTTGGTGATTTTAGAAGCTGATGTAGTGTACCGATTAAAATACTTGCACATATGCAGCAAAATCATATAAATAGACTTCAAAACCCTAGAAATTATCCTCTTACCGTTCTCATATTAACCATCAAATTTCAACATCTGTACATCAAATCTTGAGGTTGCAGTAAATTCACTACTGAATTTCAGTGGAGTTGTAAATTTGTGGAATTTCGGAAATGAGCGCCTTTACCGCCACTACAACGTGGTGCCCGAGCTCCTTTCAGCTAAAACTTGCGCTCAACTACCGAAAATCTCCGCCAATTTTTGTATGCACGCGGTTTCAGAAGCTCAATCGCCACAATTTGAAGTTCGTGTCGCTGGTGGTCCGTAATAGCGCGGCTCGTGGTAATGGAGTGGAACAGTGCCGCTCCGGGAATTCTTCGTGTATTAATTCCAATTCAGATAATTGCTCCGGTTGGTCCAATGCTGACGCTGAAGAACAGTCGGGTGACTCACTGCCCCAGCAATCGCTTGCAGGTGAGAGCATATCTGTCTATTAATTAATTATTTTCTTTATTGTAGATTTTACTCATTTTTTATTAATTTGAATATTTATCTCTAACAGTGGTTTGTTGATGCATTTGACTGAATGTGATCGTTTAAATTTGAAATGGAAAAGCAAGTGAAAACTAGCCATATCTTTGTACCTAGAAGAGAGTTTTCTTTTTTAAATTTGGTTGATTCCTGTGTATGCGCCAAATTTTTTGTATCTTACTTGATTAAAAGCAATGGTATCAGTAAAATAGTCCAATAGAAGTCAATAAGTATGATAATAATAGTAAAAAACGACCCTCATAAGCTTAGAGGTTGCTGTTGCCATAAAACGTGTATTTTTAAGAGTTTTTTTGGTACTTGTGGCTTCTTTTATAGACTAATAACGCTTGTGAAGTAGTTCTCTTTCAGGGATGCTGGGAGCAGGAGTTGCAGGGATTCTTCTTGTCACCGGACTCACTTTTGTAGCATTATCTATAAGCAAGCGAGGCACATCAAGTGAGTACATTCTCTCAGCTGTGATTGTCTACTAAGCTAAGCCTAGATATGTGTTTCCATTAGCATCAAATTGTTGGAAAAAATTATGCATTTAAGAAATATATTTTTCAGTATTCCTTCAATTGATTAGCCCGAAGCCATCCAGCAATGGGCATAATAGGGATGAGTACTTGTATGTTTCTGTCTGAGGATTTGTCATTGAATATGTTTTGATTTATTTGTGTTAGAATTTGGGTTTTGGGATATCAGGGATTTCTCTCCATTATGTATTTTTCCCACGTTTCTTTTCTTGATAGTGGATTTCATTCCTATCTGATGGACATTGGTCCGTCCATTGACCAAATCACATTGAATCTTGATTATTTTTCCTTCTTTTTCTTTATATTTGTTGTCTGCTGGAATGGAAGTCCCCTTTATATCTAGAATTGACCCAATGTGAAAACTTGTGTTTAAAACAACCTTCATTAGAAATGTTGCAAAACTTGTCAAAGAAGCTTCCTGCACCTCCTGAAATTTTATGATATCGGAGAATCAACTTCATTAAGGGTCCTTTTAGGCATCTATGCTCTGTGCTAGGATCATTATTTTTCTATCCTTCAGTTATTGATTGTATTGCTTTTATATGTTTATTCACTAGCTATGACCTTTTCCCTCGAAGAGTAGTTGAGTCAGATTGATTGGTATACACAGGACTGAAACAGCAGATGGAGCCACTGACAACACTACAAGAAGAGTCATTGTCCTCCGAGGAGCAAAATATTGACAAACTTGAGATGCAAGAGAGTAGCAATCCAGAAAGCAAGACAGTTGCATATGAGGATCCTTCTTCAGGTGAAAAAAACAGTGAAGCTACTGAAAGTAGAATTAGTGATGGAACTGTTGCAGGACAGTCACCTAAAGATGGTGATGTCGCCAGCAATGGTTCTATTCAAAAAGCTGCTCATAATGAATCAACGATTAGTGATATTTTGGTTGCTCGGGAAGCGACCAATAAACCACCTGAATCTGATACCACTGATGACTCAAGCATTCAGAGTAAAAGTGGTAATCTTACTGCTGAAAAAACCAATGAAGCAGAAGCAGAGAACCTTCTTGATGACATTATTCCCG
Organism: Fraxinus platypoda; assembly: GCA_903798405.1. Lineage (NCBI taxonomy): Eukaryota > Viridiplantae > Streptophyta > Magnoliopsida > Lamiales > Oleaceae > Fraxinus > Fraxinus platypoda. The sequence continues at coordinate 6,398 of CAIGRT010071702.1, read as the reverse complement.
GACAGTCGGCCTCTGATGCTAATTCAGAAAATTTAAGCACAGATTTTGAGGGTAAGGTATCTGGCTTGGGTGAGAGAGAAAAATCTAACTCTTCATTGGACCCTTCTTCTGTTGAGCCTTCAACATTAAAAATCTCAGTTGAATCAAAATCAGGTTCAGTTTTAGAACCAAGCATCATCGATGAAAAGTATATAGAAACTAGAAGCTTGCTTTCAATAAAAGATGTTGAGCCAAGCAAAGCTGGAGGTGATTCAGTAAACATGGATGATATACATCCCAAAGTGGAAAATATAAATGGAACTTCATCGAATGGAGCTGCCCTGGTGCCGGAAGCAGCATATGATCTTGCATATGAACAAGATGGCAATGACTTTAATGATATCAATCTTAACAGATCATCTTTTGACTCTACAAATCTTGAAAAGTTTTTTACTTCAGCTGGCATTCCTGCTCCATCCATTGTCTCTGAAGCTCTGCAGGGACTTCCTGGAAGGGTTTTGGTACCTTCTATCGTTGATCAGCTTCAAGGTCAAGCATTAGCAGCTTTGCAAGTTTTAAAGGTACTTAATCAGATTGCTCTGGCCTTAAAATCTGTTTTCGCTAGAGCAGCTGTGTAGTTTCACATATCTGGTTGCTTCAAATATTTTAATTGGATAATTATATTTCAATTCGAATATTTAAGCTTTATTTATGTTGCTGAGAAAGACAAGAAGAATTTAATTGAACTGAGTTCCTTTAGTGTAAATAGTAAAGTGATTTCTAACCTATATTTTATTAAACATTGGATTTACTGAGATTTTCATTTATTTGCTGGACACGGAAATTAAAGGAGAGCTATCAAACACTAGAAATATTCTTCTTAAATTATTTTTATATGGTAAGTGATTTATATGGCAGTGCAATAGGAGGGCCTTAGAGTGCTCTTTTGAAAAACTCATGAAATGAGTATCTTTATGTATATATTAAATTTTATTTATTAAATAAAAATGCATGAAAACTTCTTCAAAAATTAGACCGGAGACTATGCAACTTCATCAACTTTGTATTACTAAAAAAAACCAGAATTGTTCCAAAAAGAGACATCTGAATTCTAGCATACACAGGTACATATCCCCACCTTATTCTCGTGCGAGCACAGGGCCCTTATATAATCAGCTTTACTTATAGCTTTTACCTTCTTCAATTTAATGTGTTAAAAACTTAAAAGTAACTCGTTCAAGTAGGCAAATCAAAGATGGCAGTGGCATTCCTTAACTTTCGATAATATAGAGATTCAGCTGTTAATTTTGAAGTACGAGTGTGAAGGTTTCCCACGCCAGTTTTAATTTATTGTGCACTTTTAGGTTATTGATGCTGATGTTCAACCAGGAGATCTATGTACTCGCCGGGAATATGCTCGTTGGTTGGTTTTAGCAAGCAATGCTCTTTCGAGGTATTCGTTTCTCGTGTTATAATGGATGATGAAAGATACTGATTCGTAGTGTTTGAAATGATTGTGTCCAAATGGCTGTATAGTGGTATTACAGAATCTCTGAATTACTTTTAGGAACACAGCTTCAAAAGTTTATCCAGCGATGTACATTGAGAACATTTCCGAACTTGCATTTGATGACATTACACCTGAAGACCCTGACTTCCCGTCCATTCAAGGTAGGGGCTTGAATATTGACTGGAATTTGATTGACTTTCCTTTGTTTTGTTCTGGACTTCAAATCAATGGGATGGTTTCAGGCCTGGCAGAAGCTGGACTTATTGCCAGCAAACTTTCAAGACGTGATTTGCAGTCATCTTTAGATGAAGACACAAGTCCTGTTTTCTTCTCTCCTGAAAGGTAGGGTATTTGTTTGGTCACTGATATTCATGTTTCTCTCAGGCTTGTATAGTTAATTGAATTAAGAATAGCAAAAGAAACAAAAAATGGATGTCTATCTAGGACCTGCATCTAGTATTTGGAAAAATGATTTTCTTGTGTATATTTAATTTTTTCTCTTTTTTCTTGGAAAAATGGATGTCAATCTAGGACCTGTCTTGTGTCCTTTGTGCTTCTTGAACTGTTCCTTCACACGAGTTTCTGTTGCTTATGATTTATGAATATAGCATATTGTGGGCATTTTACATTTTTTGCTTCCAGCTCTTGAACTATTTCTCAAACTGTTGTGTTGCAGTCCGTTGTCTCGTCAGGATCTTGTGAGTTGGAAGATGGCCCTAGAAAAAAGGCAGCTACCAGTAGCAGATAGAAAGGTTGTACAAATTTGATAATGGTTACTTTAATTTACTTATTGTGGATAGCATAGCATTGAGATCATACGACTTTCTAATCGACCTGCACTTTTCTGCAACCAGACCCTGCAGCAGCTATCCGGTTTCATAGATATTGACAAGATCAACCCAGATGCATGGCCTGCACTTGTAGCTGATTTAGCAGCTGGAGAACAGGGGATTATAACTCTAGCACTTGGTGAGTTTCATCAATGTCAATACGTCATTTTCATCTAACTTACTTTCTTTGGAGTTAAGCCATCCTATTACTATGATAGGATATACAAGACTGTTCCAACCAGCAAAACCTGTAACAAAAGCACAAGCTGCTATTGCCCTTGCAACTGGTGATGCTTCTGCCATTGTTAGCGAGGAACTTGCACGTATCGAGGCAGAATATATGGCAGAAAAGGCTGTAGCTGCTCATAGTTCTCTAGTTGCTCAAGTTGAAAAGGATATGAATGCTAGTTATGAGCAGGAGCTTTTTCTGGAAAGGGAAAAGATTAGTGCTGTTGAGAAATTGGCAGAGGAGGCAAGAAGAGAGTTGGAGAGGATGAGGGCTGAACGGGAAAAAGAAAATCTTTCCTTAATGAAGGAACAAGCTGCTGTGGACTCAGAAATGGAAGTTCTTTCTAAGTTAAGACGTGAGCTGGAGGAACAGTTGCAAACCCTTATGAGTAATAAGTTGGAGATTTCCTATGAAAAAGAAAGGCTTAACCAGCTTCGGAGGGATGCAGAATCTGAGAATCAAGAGATTTCCCGGTTACAGTATGAGCTGGAAGTTGAGCGAAAAGCCTTATCCATGGCTAGGTGAGAAATTCACTTTCATCTTTACGTTTGAAGAAAGCTTCTCTTGAGTGGTCAAAAATTATATACATGATGATCAAGGGATTGCATATGTATATATCTCATAAACTTTGAAGATGATATTCCCTCACTAGTTTGCGTTCTAATTAGATTTGTGTCATTGTTTATTCAGTGTAACTTGGTCATAGGTGTGGCCTGCAATTCCTTTTCCTTTTGGCCAATGTCTGTCTATGTTGCCACTTATAATGGGGTTTTTTTTTATGAAAATTTTGTACGGGAACGTTGTGAGGCACATTTCCTGGATTATCATATAGTACAAAGTAACCATCAAAATAAGCTCCCTCATTCTATTAGATCGAAAGATTCCTTTATAGATTGTTTCTTGCAATGTTGAGATTGTTATATCTCTATATTTTCCTTCTGATTTTTACCTTTATGTTCTCTTCTGGAGAGATTTTCCCCTTGTGGAAAAATAAGTAGCAGATAAATTTACCAGGAAGACATCCTATTCTTTCAACCGTAACTTAGACCTTCTAAATGCTTTAGTTTGTTTCGTCCCAATGACAGAATTGAGTCATAATTGATCACTGAACCACTGAGCCATTGGTGTAGCTAAAATAGGCTGATTTGTCTTGGTTATACTGACGGATAGGCAACATGGGACTGAACATGTAAAAAGATCTGCTCTTGCGCATAGTACATAATTTTTGGAAAAAGTGTCCATGGTGTCTAGGGAGTTTTAACTTGTTGGGGGAGGAAAGCATTTTTACCCTCCACTTTTTTGATTTTGGTTATTAAGAGTTGAATGTCGATCTCTCTGAGAAATATGGGAAGGGTTTGATCGGAAAGACGAGATGATTGCAATTTTGGTTTTAATCTTTCTCTGAGACATCCCGAAAGAGAGGGAAGCAGAAAAAAAATATGTTTCATGAAGTAGAAGAAGAATATAAAAATAATACTTAAAATGATGATTCTATTGTTTTCTTATTATTTTTAAATTATTTAACTCACGTTCATATATTCTTTACCCAGAGCTTGGGCTGAAGACGAGGCGAGAAGAGCAAGAGAGCAATTAAAAGTCCTGGAGGAGGCCAGAGAGCGTTGGGAGGAGCAAGGCCTTAAAGTTGTGGTCGACAATGATCTGCGCAAAGAAGAAGATGCTGCAGTTACATGGCTTGCTACTGGAAAGCACCTCTCAGTCGAAGGAACCGTTGAAAGGTCTGAGAACTTGGTGGACAAGCTTAGGGCGATGGCAGACAAAGTGAGGGGTGAATCAAAAGATACTATTAATAAAATCATCGAGAAAATACTTCTCTTGATATCAATGTTGAAGGACAAGTTCTTAAAGATAGGCAGAGGGGCAGGAGAGATAAGAGATGCTGCTAAACCAAAATTGGAAAGTTCTTTACAAAAGGTAAGGCAAAACTCTGCCGAATTTACTTCAGCTGTTAAGGAAGGCGCTAAGCGAGCTGCCGGAGACTGGAAAGAAGGGGTCGAGAGAATATCCCAGAAGTTCAGGACATGATTTCATGTTGCAATTTTTTAATTGCATCGTTTTTGTTAGACTGTAATAGCCATGGAAAAGCTTCTTTACAGCTTGTTGGGCTTCTGTTTACTAAAATAGAGAAGAATGCGGTACAAGAAACTGATAGCATCAATGAATGTTGTCATATGTTATCGTTGAATAATTGTAAAGGAAGGAAATTGTAGAATTGTAATATTTCCTTTGTACGGTGGTGGTCGATTAATGATATGGATAATTAAACCGTGTCTGTGTCAAGTAGTCTTAATTTTCAGACAAGTTGATTCTGCTTTGTGAGGAAAATTTGAAGGAGAAACGATCATCATGCTTTATATATTAGCCACATCATAAAAAAGTGACCTAATGGCCCCTTGGGCTGCATGTTTAGCTAAGTTTAAAAATAAGTGAAGAGCATATTTTTATTTCTAATCATACTTGAATAAGCAAAATTACGCAACGATGAAGTCCAAGACTAACATTAGTAAATAAAATTTAGACAGCCGACGACAGGAAATATTGCTTCCCATTAACTTAATTTCCTTTGATCTTGAAGTCTCAGACTCGAAGTCCAGAGTTCACACAAGTTTATGCAGAACAAAGTAAGTTATCAGAAGAACAAAAAACTTTGTCATCAGATAGGTTACATAATAAAAAATTTAAAAGTAATTCCAACATGAAAAAATGTTCCTTAATTTATAATGTCTAAAGACCAACAAAACACATTTAAATCTAAATGAAAATGCATTGACTAATATCAAATACTCAGACTCAAGATTTACTTCCAAAACTGAAAGCCTAAGAAAAAAGGCTTCACTTCTTTTCACCACCTCCAGCAGCCCTGCATAAATTTTCAAAATAATATAAGCAAAACAGGATGAAAGAATCAATTATATTAAGACCATGGCAAATTCCTGGTATTATCAGACATGGAAAGAACAATAATATCTTTTGTGAGAATTACCTCATCTTGCGGAGAACACTAGACATTTCTTCTCTCTTCTTCTTTGCCCTCTTGTGAGTGCCCAACTTTCTTCTAGCAACCTTCAAAGCACGTTTATCCTTTCCAACTTTCAAAAGCTCAGCGATCCTTTTCCCATAAGGTGCAAATCCAGCAACTTCCCTAATAAGGCTCCTTGCAAAATGTACTCTCTTGCTCGTTTTCCGAATTAATCAATATTTCAAGCAACAAGAATTGGATCCCAAATTGTGTACAGTGAGGGTCAGAATTTGCGTCTAACTTAGCTTCAAAAAGAATTTGTGATTTGTGATAATTAGCTTATACCATAAACCTGAAAAACTAATCTACTTAACAAAAGTCTGAATTTCTCGAACAAACTTGTTAACGTTTTTAAGATTGCTGTACAGCACAGAACAAAAGACAAATCACCCATGATTGAAGGAGCTATCTTCCAGCTTAAAATTGAGTATGCATACAACCTATCAATTCATCATTCTCGCTGATGTATATAGTAAATTGGAAGAAACGGACTAACATAAAAAATTGAAATATATCATCAAAAGCTTGATCTGCTAAACAAAACACTATAAAACAAGTGCAATCATTCAAAACCATTAGGAGCTTCCTTAGGCAGAACTGATCTGAAAAACATAGTAAGAAACTAGACAAAGGACATAGAAGAACTGACTCCTTTTCTAGCAGACGGATGGGGAGCCAATTCCTTCGGGGTCACTACATGGCCTTTGTTCAAACCCACAAATAGACCAGTGTTTGGCTGCTTTGGAGCAATTACCTATATTACAACATTAAAGCACAGCCCCACTTAGTTATTTCTCTTACATGTTTATCACA
>CAIGRT010071675.1:0-10350 GCA_903798405.1 Fraxinus platypoda | reverse complement strand
AAAAAATTAGCAGAACAGTTGGATTATTTCGTTAATTGACTAATTGACAGTAAATTGCAAGACAGCTTTGGGACATGGAGAACAGATTCAAGTGTTATCAAACTGGAAATTCGAATACTCCCTTTTCCTACAACAGGGGAGAACGAGCCATCTGTAATTTTGACTTTGAGGTTACCAGCACATGGTGAATATGTGGTAAACAGGTGGTAGGCGTCCGTCATGTGATCGGACGCACCAGAGTCAATGATCTATGGAACTTTGGATTGTGCAGTAGTGTTTAGGGCCTTGAGAAAACTACATTTGTGGGCCAAAGAACTTGATGGGCTATGATTGATTACATGGGCTGACCGATTGGGCCCAATGAATTTGGACCCATTTATCGTTCTTCGTGAATTAATGTCCATTCCATCCTGTCCAGATTGATTAGGCCCAATAGNACTTGATGGGCTATGATTGATTACATGGCCTGACCGATTGGGCCCAATGAATTTGGACCCATTTATCGTTCTTCGTGAATTAATGTCCATTCGATCATGTCCAGATTGATCAGGCCCAATAGCATCTTCTAAACAGGCCAAGACTCCATTACCAGGTGGCCCAATTGATTTATTAGGCCCAAAACATGCTAAGACAGTAACTTCAGACGGCCCAGTTCCTCTGTTCTTCTCTGCGTCCTTCCTCTGTTGATGTTCTTGGTCGATCTTCTGTGGGTTATGGACTGGACGTGCGCCAGATGGAGAGAGCCCATGGGTTGACTGGACGCGGCCGAAATTTGAAGGGTTTGGGCAGTCGACCGGTGGGATGTTCCGATCACGGTGGTGGCCGGCGGTGACGATTCCGGCAATTTTACCATTTTCGGGAAGCTCGTTGCTTGAATTGATTCCGGCCAAAAGGTAGGCCTTTTTAACTGAGGGTTTTTTCATCTTGACTTTGCCGAGTTAGCATTACTCTGGCTCTGATACCATATTGATAAGAACACGACAGAGAAAGGGTTGAATAATTTCTGTATTCCCTGGTAATAGTTACAATACAATGGGTTCAATTTATAATAATTTCTAATCTAAGAAAAGGAAAACTTTCCTATTCTAAATAAGGTACACAATCAAATTATAATAATATCCCATAATCTCCGGGATTTCTACAGTATCCAAGGTTAGGTTTTGGGGTACGGGTTTGGATGGGATGGGCTGAGATGGGGTAGTTGTGGAAGATAATAGTTTTTTATTTAATTATTTTAGCCCTGCACATTTTGAGCTCAAGAATGCATTTTTTTGTTTGATGTGATGTGGAATATGTGGTTGAAAAAAAAGGAAAAATTATTGATGTGATGAAAAATATTATTTTATTGAAGAATGTGTGATTGAAAATGAATAGAAGAATGAGAATGAAAAAAATAATATGGCTCAAACATGGGCTTAATTGTTTTTATATGGAAAGAGATAAAGTTATCATTTTACCCTTATAGAAATAATTAATAATTTGGTTAAAATCATTTTCTTGGTCAACTAACAAAAAAGTTGACGGTTTCCGTCCAGATGGACCCCAACTACATATTTATGAAAGGTTAGGGACCTCCATTAGTACAAAATGAAGGTTAGGGTAAAGCTTGCAAAAATTGAAAAGTTTAGGGACTGTTGCTGTAATTTTCCCTTTCATCTAGTGAAATATTTTTTTTATCCGCACATTCTATAGGACCCACGGATAATAATCACTCACAAGCATGCCCTTTATAACACATACGATAAAATAAGAAGTTGCTTCACCTTCTGGACTATTTTTTATTCTATAGCCATCTTTTGACATTGTCTTCTTGCAAGGCATACAAACTCACAGTTTCTGTTCCACAATTCAATATATCCCACCATCTCACTCAGTGTGTATCGTGCAGTGCTATGCAGCCTGGTATGGTTCATGCCCAGGATTAAAAGTACTGGCTCCATATTCATCAGAGGATGCTCGTGGCCTGCTGAAAGCTGCTATAAGGGATCCAGATCCCGTTGTTTTCCTTGAAAATGAATTGCTGTGAGTATTGAGATTTCGTTCGATGTTTATAATTTTCACCAATATCATTTAATGTTAATAACTTTGTGTCACAGATATGGTGAATCCTTCCCTGTTTCTGCTGAAACTCTCGATTCTAGTTTTTGTCTTCCAATTGGGAAAGCTAAGGTATTTTATCCAAGTCCATTGTACTTTTGCTTTGCATTATATATATATATAACTTATCTCTCTTCAATTTTATTTGGCAGATTGAACGTGCTGGGAAGGATGTGACAATCACTGCTTTCTCTAAAATGGTTGGCTATGCTCTTCAGGTGGGTCCAGTCTATTTGTGGGTAAATTAAATAGATTTGAATCTCATAGCACGTTTGCAGCATCAGTTGTTTTCAACAAATTAATGTAAAGTTTAAGATAAGACAAATGATAGTACAAAATCAGAACTAGCTCTTTTCTTGGGAAATTTTTTCTTATATGTTCTACTTTCCATGTGGAATCTGTATAGGCTGCTGAGATTCTTGCGAAGGAAGGAATTAGTGCTGAGGTAACTCAATGATATTCAATTACACTACACTTGGACATCTTGAAATGAAGAATGGAAACATGGTGTTTTAGGAACTTGATTTATTGGGGTTCCTTTGTTTCTACAGGTGATAAATCTTCGCTCGATTCGCCCACTTGATAGAGCCACGATAAATGCTTCTGTCAGGAAAACAAATAGGCTTGTGACTGTTGAAGAAGGATTCCCTCAACATGGCGTTGGTGCAGAGATCTGGTTACTTTCTGTACCCAACTGGATCACCCATGCTTTCTCCTCAACTAATGGTTCCTTTTAGCACTCAATGTATTTATTATTATTTTCATTCCTTCAGCACATCTGTTCTTGAAGATAGCTTTGAGTACCTTGATGCTCCCGTTGAGAGGATTGCCGGGGCAGATGTTCCCATGCCCTATGCTGCAAATCTTGAGAGAATCGCTGTCCCACAGGTTAGTTCTTATTGGGCCTTTTTCCTTTTGTTCTTGACTATATATAATAATGCGATACACAAATACATATGTACTTAACATAATTAATGGGATAAAAGAAAGGCAAAATTAGTGCTGGACTACCCAACCTTTCATGTGGTGTGGTTGTCCTTAACCTTCAAAATTGAGATTCTAGGTCCCCAAACCTATATAAATCTGTAAATCTTGGTTCACACGTGGGAAAAACTGCCCATGTAAATGTGAAAAATTGCATGCAATTTTTAGTTGAATTGAAGAGAAATGTTAAGTGGCTTGATTGTTATGTCATCTTGCTCTGAGTCATGTGAAAGACGCATCAAATTTGGACACTCACATTGATGGTTTCAATCGCGTTGGACTTTGATTCATAGATTTAAATTGATTGGGGATCTAGATACTCATTTTTGGAGGTTGGAGACTCATAATCACGCTACCTGAAAGGTTGGAGAGCTCAGCCCTAACTTTCCCTAAAAGCAATGGTGGTTGTATTTTATAATTGCTTCCATTATTCATACTTCAATAACCCTCAACTGGGGAATACTATGATAAAGGCATTAAAGATGTTCTTTAGTTTCTTCGCAATATACGAGTTGCAGTTGAGACTATTTTTGAGCAGACACTTGACTTCATGGTGGATAAACTTGAGCTAAAATGTTCATGTACTATTTTCTTTTGAATGTTCTCTGAAGATTGTGACCTTTAGTAGGTGCCCACTGGTTCAATTGTTGAACCATTTCTATATTTGTTTCTTCCTTTTCTCATTATGCTCTTCATGTTATCTTTGATTTTGATTGAAGTCTTAAAACCCTTCGGTAATCCCAACTCCACTTACATTTTCATCATCTATCAAATAATTCTTCGATCCCTTTGATTCTATTCTGTCATAGCCCAATCCCCTTGTGCACTAGCACTACTTTGATATAAAACTTTTAGAATAATTCATCAGTTGGGGTTAGATCTAAAGATTGTTTTTCCTCTGTTATTTACTTATTCCATATATACGTACTGTGGGGAGAATAAACGAGTTGTAAGATAATATACACAAGCCAAACTAGAGAACTAGCCAACACTAGAGCTTCAAACAATCTAGACTACTTTATTGACAGATTTTTCTTCTTTTTTTCCATTATTTTTAATTCAAATGATCCTGCATGTTGTTGAACTCATTCCCTGATCTGTTTTTGATGCTTTAAAATCCATTATTCAGGTCGAGGACATTGTTCGAGCTGCAAAGAGGTCTTGCTACAGATCAAGTTCATTGGCTGCAACTGCTTAAACTTTACGAAGAACAAAAGGTTTTTGTTGATTCTAGATTTTTCTTTACACGTTGTTGTGTGGATTTTTCCCTTTTCCTTTGCCTTCTGTGGTTAAGAAATCCACATTTGCTATGAAATAAGATTAATAACATTGACGGTGTACGAGTTTCTGAAATTTCTCTTTATTGTTGTCACAGTTGAAGAAGATTAATGTGTAAGAAAACCAAAGAAGCTCAGCGAAGCAAAAGCTGCAAAGCCATTGTTATTATCCTAGTTTTGTTTGCAAACTTTGTTACTTTTTCTGGTTTTGGTTGGCATATTGACCACGTTCATTGAGTGTGCAGTGTCATCTTTTATCCGAACATGAGGCAGGAACTATCTACATATCAAGTCGAGTTCTTCATAATCATCTCCGACTTGATACTCCTCTTGTCGAACTTATGTGTTTGGCAATGATTTCTTTCATATTTTTACCGGCGAATTATTTTATAATAAAGTTCTTTTATTGTCGATAATGTCTCTAACTGAATCGACCCATTGACTGCATAAAATGTGCATGTGGATTTATCTTTCAAGAGAAGTTGTACAATTATGTATTTAGATGAAAATGAAGAGGAGTTGGGGTGCAAACGAGCCCCTCTAGATGGGAAGAAAGAAACAAAAAGAGAGAAAGGAGTCTCCATCGTTTAGTGCATCTTGCTAATTCGTCCCTAACTTTTAAAATTGAACTTTTACGTCGGGAAAGTGTAGTGCTGTTGGCGTGGTTAGCCCTTTTATTTATGGATAAATTCATCGAATGTTTCATGAGTGTGGCAGGTAAGTCCCCACCTTTTTATTGCGTGGGCAATATCTCCACTATGGAAAACGTAAACGGCTTCGCGAAACGCATGTGATGTCCATCACATGCGCATTAATGCATAGCAACTGATTAGTAACATGGATTGAAATGATAGTAGGAAATGAAAAGGACTACAGCCCTGTTATGAGTACAGGGTTTTTTAACAGAAAACATACAGGAATTTAAAATGAATGGAAATGAGTGAAAGAGTGGAGGAGGGAAAAAATACACACACGGACAGGATTCATTCATTTCAAAATTCTGGCAAACTTCTGGCAAAAATTCCTGTATTAAATACAGGATTCATTCATTTCAAAATTCTGGCAAATTTCGGGCAAAAATGCCTGTACTTAAGGAAATTTTCAAAGGACTATTATTAATTTTATGTATTCTAAAAGGTCCGTCTAGACACAGAACATGTATAATTAATGAATTTTATTTTGTCAATATAATTTATAATTAGTTCTCAATTACAGATTCCGTCGATCATTTCATGGACCAAGTGGCAAAGTGGTATGATCCAAGAATCATACACTTTTCCATGTTAATTATGATTGTACTATTACAATGAAAATGAGAGAATTAAGGTAAGCTCGAAATCGAAACAACAGATTTAACTTCTCAACACTTTTAAGTCGAAACTAGTAATATCGATTGGAAAGATAGTTTTGCATTGTGATATTTATTAGTTATAATTTTCAAGAATATGCAAATTAACTAACCGAGGTCAAGCAATTTAAAAGAGTAGGGAACAATTTACTAGTTCAAAGATTAAAAAAAAAAACTTGAGCTAATAATTAAAAAAAAATTCATGTTATACAACTAGAAAATCGGTTACGATTTATATGACACAACGTATAAGTTACAAAATTCGAACAAAATCAGTGAACAAATATCCATGCATCAATCCAATTAAACAGAGAGAGTAAATGCTAATCAATAAAATTTCTTAATCAGTATGAAAAACAAAATCAGTCTATATAAATGGGACGAATGGAGTATTAAGACTCTAGATTTCATCTTAAAAGCTCAACTTTGTTAAAAACATTAACTCAAATTCATATATATTAATTGTTGATTTCATCTTTAACCAACTTGAATTGTCTTTGATACATTGAATGGAAAATTGGCAATTGCTCACATGAAATCATGCATGAAACAGATAGAGAGAGACTAAATTTGCATGGTTCCAAAAAAGATGTCAAAGTTGATACTTTAAGTAAATGAGATCCAATGAACAAAAGGGTCACTTTATAATCTCGATAAAGGGAAGAGAAAAGGGAGTTCAATTTGTTTCTCTATCAAGATGGGTTTCTTTCTTTTATGTAAAACTTGTTAATGGAAATTAGTACCTTGCATGGAATAAAAAGGACATAGCACCATTTTCATTAGCTTTTGTGAGGTTAAAGATCTTGTACTTAGCACCATTTTCATTAGCTTTTGTGTGGCTAAAGATCTTGTACTCTTTGGACCCATAACTCATGCCCCTTTTAGGTATATGGCCTAACTAATGCAAGCCAAGTACATAGGAATTTTTAGATGGAGTTGTTATGACTTTTATTATTCTTTGTACTATCTAACCATTTTTGGGGACAAACACTTACTCTTAGGCCTTGTTTGTCATCCTTTAAAAAAATAAATTGTTTACTACAGTATTATTTATTTATCACGCATTCATACAATAAAATATTTCACACACAAACCAATAAAGTTTTCTTACTTTTTAACTGCACATTCTCCAAAAAAATACTATTCCATAACTCATTATTATTCTATCAAACAGGCACTTAATTAGGCATGCATTCATTTCCGACATTTTACATGAATCCAAATCAGAACACGGCTTGTGTACCTAGTTACTCGACATTGATCTTGAAGCTTTTTGATCAAAGCTCAAATGACAAGCGTATCGAATTTTATAGTCTCAAATTTGTGATCCATCATGTAGTTAAGATATCCAAATGACTGCTATTATTAATTCGACTCAATTGCAATTCATACAAACTAATTCTTCTAATCGATAAATAAGGCAATAGGAAAAATTGATTTATTAACTAGTTTTATCTTACTTTCTTTATGTTTGACGATTAAATTTAATTTAAATTTCAACGCACTTCCAGAAATGTAAATGCATCTTACGACTATTGTTACGTAGAGAATAATGTGATGTATCACCATGAGTAATGGGTATTAATCTATGTGGTTGTGGATCCTACTACCTTCAATTGGTATAAATAAAAATATAATCAATCACCAATTAAAGACAATAGAATCCACTTGTGATGTATCACCACGAGTAATGAGTATTAATCTATGGCATGTAAATTTTTAAAAAAATTGATTTATCGGATTTCTTGGAATTTTTTAACACGCGTCTAGATTGCAAAATTCATAAATAAATCGTAGATCTCTAACTTCTTTTCCCCTCCTTATAACATTAAATGCATAAAACCTACCAATTTCCTCGGACTTGATATTGAATAATTCCTACCTCCCTCAATCTCTCTCTCTATAAATACTATATGTTCCTCGGTTTCTGCAGTAATTAAGGAAGAAGAAAAAGATAATGGAAAATGGTGGAAGTACATCTCTTCATAAAACAGATAAATTGTCATTTGCATCACAGGTTCTGTTGAGAGTTTTGGCCACTGGGGGTACTTTGGCTGCTGCGTGGCTTGTCCTCACTAGCAAGCAAACTGTTGAGGTTTTCGGAATCGTGGTCGATGCGCGCTATAGCTATTCATCGGCTTTCAAGTAAGATCTATTATTCATTCTCGGCTCTGATTTTTGTTAGATATCTTCGACTTATTTTTCTGTTGTTGGATGCAGGTTCTTTGCATTTGCAAATATTATTGCTTGTGCATTCTCTCTTCTCTCTTTGTTTATTGTTTTCATCCTTGGTTACAAGGCATTGAATCCAAGAAATTACTTCTTCATATTTCTGCATGACTTGGTATGTATAATTTACAGCATGACACGGTATTATTTAAGGAAGAAAGATATTTTAAAATTTTGTTTACCATGAATGTACTAACGAGGAATTGAAATTGTTCCATCCACAGATCTTGACAACGATGTTGATGGCAGGATGTGCAGCAGCAACAGCGATAGGGTACGTGGGGAAATATGGCAACAGCCACACTGGTTGGATAGCAATTTGTGACCATTTTGCCAAATATTGTAAAAGAATTACGGTTTCTGTTATGATGTCGTTCATTTGTATCGTGTTCTATCTTTTCCTCACTGTAATTTCTGCGAATTTATCTCGGAAAACTTAAGTTAGATGCTGTTTTTACATTTGAGGACAAAAGTATTGTTTAAATTATTAACTTTTATTGAATATTTCGATTTGAAGATTATAAGTTGGTAATCTTTTCATACATTGTCTTTCATGTAAATTAATTTTTATTATGTTTTAATAGCATTCAAGAAAAGTCTATTAAAGTATTTGAAAGTCTAAATTAAATACAGACGGTCATGCATTCGCATTTAAACACATAATTGAAATTTATCTAACATATGTTGAAACAATTTCTTTTGACAAACTGGTGAGAGTTGAATGTTGAACATAAACAATTACTACTAATCATTTGAAGTCGTGTGTGACTAGCCCTATATTAATAAAGATTATGCTACTTGTACATAAAAATTGTACATTAGGGATTATATAAAATGATGTGGAAGGAAAATATTGGATAAAAAAATTGATTGTATTTTAAATTGACAAATGACATAGTGACTTGTAACATTACGTAATCCAAAATCTATTTTTCTTAGAAATAACTTAGAATTTTATTTAAAAGATCAATTATTATTTTATTTTTTTTAATTTTTTGGTTTCAAAAAACTTAAAAACTTTTAAAACTTGTGAAAAGAGTGGTGTCAAAACCCAGTGTGCTGGATCCCTTTCCCCGCTCCCCATATTATGAGGTTGATTTTTATTAATATATATATCGAAGAATTAAGCTCTTTGTAAGAAAAAATTTACCACCTTGATTGACATACACTCACGTAGACATGGGATCCGCATGGGACTCATGCGAATAAAAAAATGCTCCTCCATTGTGGATATGCTGTCAGAAAGGGTTTTAGCAGCATAGCAGTCTCGTATATTGAACTCTTATAGTGTGTATTAAAATATTAATAAAGTGTTATAGTTTGACTGGAAAAAAAAAATACATTTTTCACTAATATTAGTAAAGTAATATCAATCATTGTGCGTGTAAATACTAATATTTTTTAAGTAGCTTGTGTATTTGTAAGTATGAGTCACTTAATAAAATATCAAATCTCTTAATAACATCAATTCAGATCTCTCATTTTATTTTGGTTGACCTCTCAATTGACAAAAAAAATTCACTTTTAATGATAGAAAATTTAGCGTTGAAATCTTTCTCAATGATCATTTTTTGACGAACAGTTTTAAAATTGATTTTTTACGATAAAATTGTTTGCCGTTAAAAATTAAATTACTTGTATTATAGTGTGACATCCCGAATGACATTTCATGATGTAACAATCAATTTTGTCATTGATTTCTCCATTACTTATTTAAATCAATGTCTCGATTTTTATACCTAATGGAATATCATCTAAAATGTACACATTGAATGTACAAGTAAATTAATCCTAAAGTTTTAATAAATTAGTCCATGTCAAGGACATAGCATGATTGAAAAGGTCAAAATGATTGCATGCCAAGTAGCCAAGAACATGTTCTCTTTGTCACTTTTTTTTTCCACGAATAAGCTTCGAATAACGTTGTTAATTTGGACTAGATGTCCAAATTTCAATCCAAAGTGCTGAAATATTTGAAGTTGAAGGGAAGATAATAAGAGAAAAATTGGTGGCTAATTAATAAGCATTGACATTCTTTGTTGAGTACTAGACAAATGGCATGATGGACCATAAAGTTGCTTATGCATTTTTTAGGGCTTTGAAGGTTACTTTACTAAAATCGATATTTTAAAACTCGGGATTTTCACTCAAAAAGATTTGTATAAAAATTCAAGTATTAATTCAAACATTAAAATCAACGAGTAAAAAATAAACATCAATAACACTATAACGTAATATATCTCAAGGCGCACACATGACTTAACCAAAACTTTCCTCTTTCATAAATGAAGTTGAAAAACTAGGTCCAATAATGGCCGATACAACTAGGCCGGCCATCTCGATTTTAAGGTCAACTACAAAATGCTTCTTTTTGCAACTTACACATATTTTGGATGAATTTTCAGTCTTTTTTCC
>CAIGRT010071663.1:0-16345 GCA_903798405.1 Fraxinus platypoda | reverse complement strand
ATTTTTAGTATTGTCGTAATATTGTTTTATTTTTTTATCATCATTGAATTCATGACCAAAAAGTCAAAGCTCGGAGTTGACTAAATTGTGCCCACCCTGAACCAATTTCCTGGCTCCGCCCCTGCATGCGATCATAACGAGGAGCAATAGTCCGGCGCCGACAGCTACTCCGACAATGATGGTTTTCTGATTGGTGAAAGAGTCATTATTATTTGGCTCTGAATAATGTGGTGGTGAGTGGCGCTTTATAGGAGAAAGTGATCCAGAATGAGGCGGTGGAGGTGGCAGTGGCAGTGGCGGTGGTGGACATGAATCATCATCTGAGTCGTTTCATTTAGTTGACTTGAGATGTTTAAGAGACTTGGAATTTGAATCTTTTGCTGGTGAAGCGACCAGTCAGAACGTTGGGATCGCTTAGGCGGTAAAGCCTCTGTTTTGACGAAATTATTTATTGGTGTTCACCCCCACCCAATCAAGATTCAGTGACCTTGCATCAAATTTCTATCATTCATAACAAAAAATGAAGAAAACTGGAGAGATATAGAGTCATTATATTCCAAGAAATTGAATGAACGGCTAAGAATTATTATTGTAAATTCTTAATGGGATCTTATGAAATTTAAAATAGCTTGTAATTAGGTAGATATATATGAAGAACACTTGATTTGGACTTGAAGAGAGCGTCAAGCTAAGCCACCTTGTGCTTGACTTGTAGTTTGACTTTTCTCTACCAACATTTTGCACCTGGAGGGATTTACTCAAGATTTGAAGCCATGTTATGAATGTTGGCAACTTAGAAGTGGGTCTCATTGCTACCAGGCATTTATTGTCATCATTTGAAATCACCTAAAAATGATAAAAGTCTATATTACCGTTTTTATTACCTTAAATTACTTACACATTTCTTCTAGACATTATATTTGACTATTCTTAAAGTGCATATTTGAAAATGATGATAATTTATTAGAAATGCTGTCAAAAGCAACAGCTACAGTGGGACCTCATTATGAGTTTCCAACGGTCATAAAATGGCTTAAAAGCTTGGGAAAATCCCTCCCGGACATTGTCTTTCTTAACTCCTAAGCTTTTTCTCATTGCCCAAATCCCTTTTAGACTTTTGGACCTTCTTAACTCACATATTTACCTCTCTAAGTTATCCCCAAGTTATTCCAAGTGCAAGGGACAACAAAGGAAGCAAAGAAAAGTCGAAATGAATAAGTTGAAGCTAAAATCGAGTTTAGCTCGCAATTTTTGTGCAAGTTGTTAATTTTTAGAGTCTTATGATTTCATAAACCTTTGCTCTTGTTTGTGATTATGTCGTGGTGTTATTATTACTAAAAAGGGTATATTTGGTTGCAAGAACTTGAATGAAACAACCACGAACAAATATTGGATATTTGCTGACTTTTGGTTAATCAATCCTTCATTTTGGGTAATATTTGAGTAAATTTGTATTTATCGCGGTAGGGCCAAGAACACACGATATTAACGTTGAGAAGAAACAATAAAATGAACTAACATAAAATAAAATAGCAGGAATTAAAGACAACACAAGCAATTTTTTTGGGGCCTAAGCCCGGGAGGTTCAATGACCACTTATAATGTCTACATCCCCCGTTGAGCATCCAATGAATTGGATTATGTTCGGTCCACTATATAGCCCAAAATGCCAACGAAAGGTTATAAATGTTTAACCAATACAAAGACATGGTACAAGAACACTTAGCTCTCAAAGACACAGCAATTGATCCACAAAAAATCACCAAGAATCTCCACAAACCCAGTGAAAACAGTAAATCAAGAGAACTCAAACTCTTTTATAAATATTCACTCAGAATATCACAAAACAGAGGCTAAGATTACAGATCGTAAGTCTCAAATCAGGAATTTGAGAGAAGAATAGCATAAGAGATAACTCTAGACAGACGAAAGAACTTCCTTCAAAACCATATCACTCAGCCATAATGAAAACCCTCAAACGAGTACCAAGTGAAAATATACTAATAATAGAACCATCTAGAAGCCAAAGATCAACGACCAAGATGTAACCACATGTCTCAATCCAGTTAAAGACGCATAATTAATAAAGTTTCAATTACCATAAACACGACTTCAACACAAATTGTGGAAGCACCAATATTCGGACCAGGGTTCGAATCTTACATTCTCCACCTTGCTACCAAAATTTAGAACTATAGAGCAACCAAGAGCATATCCTTAATTTCATTTTTCATTTGCTCTAAATACATGTACATGGATTACAAATAATCAACATATATAAGTTTCAAGCAGTTAACAAATTTATTTAAAGGAATCACTTTTGTACCCATATCAGATGGATTAAGCTGAGTTGTAATTTTACCAATTCTAATTTTTTTTTTGAAATAATATCTCTTATAAAATGATATTTAACATCAATATGCTTTGTTATATGGAACATAGGATTTTTGCTAAGATGAATAACACTTTGATTATCAGAAAATAGTATAGCATGATTATCAACAAAGCTAAGTTCAGATAATAAACTATTTAACAATATTCCCTCTTTTATAGCATCAGTAGTAGCAATATATTCTGCTTCTATAGAAGATAAAACAACAACTTTTTGAAGTTGTGATTTTCAGCTAACAGTTGTTCCACATAAGGTATAAAAATAGGATGAAGTTGATCTCCTATTATCTCTATTTCCAGCAAAATCAGAATATGTATATTCCTTTAAAGTTACACCATCTTTACTTGATTTAAATATTAAACCTAAGTTCGGTGTAACTTTAAGATATCTTAATATCCATTTTAAAGCATTCCAGTGTAGTTCCCAAGATTACTCATAAATCTGCTTAATATGCTAATATAAATGTAAGATCAAGTCTAATACAAATCATCAAATACACGACAGAACCAATAGCATTTGCATAAGGAACTTTAGACATTCTAGCATATTCATCTTCAGATTAAGGGCAATATTCAAAAGATAGCTTAAAATAATTAGCAAGAGGTAATGTTACAGGTTTACAGTTTTGCATGTTAATTTTTTTCAAAACTTTAACCACATAATTATGTTGATTTAAGAATAGCAAGTCCCTTTCTTTATTCCAAATTTGCATGCCTAGTATCTTTTTAATAGAACCAAGATCTTTCATTTCAAATTCAGATCTCAATTTCAATTTAATATTGTCAATCTCAGAGTTATCACAACTGGCAAGCAGCAAATCATCCGCATAAAGAACTCGAAACAAATAATTTTTACCCCCATCACCTTTATAGTATAAACATGTGTCATATCATCCTTTTAAAACCAAGTTTTAGGACAAATGTATCAAATCTTTTATACTACTGTTTAGGTGCTTGTTTTAAATCATATAAGGATCTCTTTAATAGACAAAAAGTATTATCAGGACCTCTTATTTCAAACCCAACAGGCTGTCTCATGTAAATTATTTCATCTTGCTCACCATACAAGAAAGCAGTTTTAACATCGAATTGATCAAGTTCCCATTTAAATTGAACAACAAGAACAAGCAAGCATCTAAACAGTAGTATATTTCACAACAGGAGAAAATTTCAGTGTAATCAACACCTTCTCTTTGAGTAAAACATTTTGCAACAAGTCTAGTTTTATATCTGATGTTTTTACAATATCCTTCTCATTGTTTTACTTTATAGATCCACTCACAGTCAAGCAGTTTGTGCCCTTTAGGCCTATTTACAAGTTCTCAAGTTTTGTTTTTAAGAAGTGAAGACATTTCATCTTTCATGGCTGCTATCTAGTTTTTACTTTCTTTATACTTAATGGCATCATCATTGGAGTTTGACTCATTTTCAAAATGTTCTTGATAAGTGAAAAATGAAACATAAAATGAAACAAAATCATCACTGTCTAATCTAGCAGAAGTTCTGATCTGCCTCATTTCCATATCTCTTGTAAGTTGATACTCATCAAATGGAAGTGTAGTATGATCAAATTGGCCAGATTGATCAACTTCTTGATCATTTTCAGTTTCAAGTATAGAAACATTTTCTTCAAGACCAGTTTTATCTACTACAGGTATAGGAGTATCTTGCTCAATTGAGAAGGCTCCACCTCAATTTGAATATCTTTATTAGTCAATACATTTTCATTTCCTTCTAAACATGGCATTAAAGATTCATTGAAAATAACATCTTTTCTGACAATGACTCCATACCCCTTTTCACATTTCACCCATAATCTGTAGCCTTTAATATGTTTATCATAACCCAAGAAAACACATTTAAATGATCTAGGTTCTACTTTTCCAATGTTTTGATGAGCATATGCAACACGAACAAACACTTTTAGGCGGGAATAATTCACAGAACTATTAGACCAAACAGATTGAGGTACTTCAAAATTTAAAGCTTTTATAGGACTTCTATTAACAAGATATGCAACAGTTTTAACAGCTTCACCCCAAAACAATCTAGGCAAACCAGAACTCAAAAGCATACATCTAACTTTTTTTAATAGAGTCATATTCATTCTTTCAGCTATTCCATTTTGTTGAGGAGTATATGTGATAGTTTTATGTCTCAAAATACCACATTCTTTACAAAAAAATATTGAATTCATGATTGCAAAATCCAAGCCATTGTCGGTCCTTAAAATTTTTATTTTATGATCAGTTTGATTTTCAATTTGACTTTTCCAATCTTTAAAACAGAAAACATTTCATCTTTATTTTTTAATAAGAAAATCCAAATTTTCCTTGAAAAATCATCAATGATCAGTAAATAATATCTGAAACCAGATAAAGTGCACACAACAGACCCTACAATTCATCATGTAAATATTCCAATATTTGTTTGAATTTATGAATTCCAATTGAAAAATGTAGTTTGACCTGTTTTCCTATAACACATTGTTCACAAGAACCAAAATCACCAATATTTAGTTTTCAAAAAACTCCTTTTAAATATAAAGAATTCAAACTCTTTTTGCCAATATGGCCAAGCCTATCATGCCATAATTTTACAAGTGTAAAGTTTTCAAATACAGCAGAAGCAGTTAAGCCAAGTAGGGGTTAGCTTTCAAAAAATAGAGGTCATGTCTCTTAGGGGTGCTATTGATTAAAGCACTATCCCTAAGAATTTTAATTTGTCTTTGACCCAAATTTATATTAAGCTCCATATAATCTAATATACATAAGGACACCAGATTCCTCTTCAAATTAGGAACATACCTAATTCCTTTTAGGAATAGAACATTACCATTATCCAACAACAATTTTATGGTACATATCCCTCTAACTTTATAGGTAATATTATTTCCCATTATAACTTGCCTTTCAGCAGTTTTTTCAAACCCAAGAAAACAGTTTTTATTTGGGCACATATGGAAGGAACAACTTGAGTCAAGTATCCATTCATCACTCGGTTACTTTTCCACATTACCAAGCACTAGACCAGTTTCGGGCTTAGCTTTATTATACACTAAGATATTACTCCCATCTCAAACTTCTTTTCTTTTGACTCATTTTTCTTCTTAAAACAGTCTTTAACAGAATTACCCAATTTCTCACAATAATAACACTTCTTACCTTTAGCCTTCTTTTTGGACTTATTCTTATCATTCAATTTTTTTTTTTTTTACTTTCAATAAAAGACTTAGAGTGATAATTTGATTTACCAAAAGCTTTCCCTTTTACTAACAAACTATCTCCATTTTGACTATTACGTGAATCAGTTTTCATCTCTAGAGCCTTATTTCTTAGAGAATTTATTATAATATAAGTAGTAAGTTCTTCCCTACCACACTCTAGAGCAACTTTGATGTCTTTATATCTGTCACTAATGAAGTTTAACAAAGACTACAGCCATCTGATCTTTTAAAAGTTTTTCATCATAATTGGCCAAGTCTTGCATAAGTTTTATAAATCTATTTAAATTTTCATCCAAATCAACAGAGTGATCCATTTTGAAAGAAAAGAATTGTTTTAATAAAAAACACTTATTTGTAGTAGGTTTTGTCAAACTTAGTCCATAATTCAGAAGCAATTTTTGTTTCACCAATACTTTTTATCACGGTTTCAAATAAATACAAGAAAATAGTACTCCAAACAACTTCTTCAAGTTCAATTTTCTTTGCAGGAAGTAAGTCAGCAGACCAGCTATGATCTAAAGCCCTAACACATCTCATTTGCATTAAAATTGCCTTCATTTTTTGACTCCACATATTGAAATCACATTTTCTATCAAATTGACTAATTTCAAACTTAGCAGAAGCCATGTTATAAAAAGTATGACTCTCACATTGAAGAAAATTTTCATAGATTTGAAAAGAACAGTAAGAGTACATATTGGTGTCACTCACAAATCACAGTTATCGCTTAGTAAAACAAGATTTTACAAATTTCAAGCACACACAGAGAATATGCAGGTCAAAACTCAAAAGAAAACACGATAACAGAGAACACAATAATAACCAGTTTCTCTAAGATCCAGGCATCTTGCTCCTTAGTAATGGCTTTGATGCCACTATAAGTCGAGGAACACACGATATTAACATTGAGAAATAACAATAAAATGATCTCACAGAAAATAAAAGTGCAGAAATTAAAGACAACACAAGCGATATCTTTTGGCCTAAGCCCCGGAGGTTGGGCGACTACTTTAATGCCTATATCTCCCGTTGATTATCCAATAAATTGGATTATGCTCAGTTCCACTATATAACTCAAAATGGCAATGAAATGTTACAAATGTTAATTAACGAGGATAGTACAACGAGGATAGTACAAGAACACGTATCTCTAAAAAACGCAATGATTGATCCACAAAGAATCATCAAGAATCTTCACAAACCTATTGAAAACAATAACTCAAGAGAATTCAAACTCTTTTACAAATATTCACTCAGTAATCACAAAACAAGGGCTAAAGATTACAGATCGTAAGTCTCAAATCAGGAATTTGAGAGAAGAAGAAGAAGAACAACAACAACAACAACAACAACAACAACAACAATAGAAGAGAGAAACCTAGACAACTAGAGAACTTCCTTCAAAACCATAGCACTCAGCCAGAATGAAAACCCTCAAACGAGTGCCTAGTGAAACGACACTAATAATAGAACTATCCAGAAGCCAAAGATCAACGGCCAAGATGTAACCACAGGTCTCAATCCAGTTTAAAACGCATCATTAATAAAGTTGCAATTACCATAAACACGACTTCAACACAAATTCTGGAAGCACCAATATTTGGACCAAGGTTTGAATCTTACAATTGCTAATGCTTTAATGTAAAAGTTAAAGGGTATGAAGATGATTTTTTATGGGTCAATACCTAAGTTATGGTATGCTAAATTTATAGAAACTCAGCACAAAAACTGTAAGCCATCAAGATTCTCAATCTGCTAAAGTTGATATTTTACATTTTTATACCTCTTCATTTTGTTATAGGACTCTCATGCTTGGGGACTTGATTTGGCTACGTTCTAAAGTCATAGTGTTAAGTTGTGGAGTTTAATTATTGTCACTACACAAAGTTGATTGCAGATCGACATCACCGCGATAAGGTCTTCACATAGAGCTTACCTATTTCTGAATTAAGGACTATTTATGAATTTGTATTCATGTAAAATTTTATTAACGAATGGTAGTTCTCGTAATATTCGATTTTACCCTAATTTATCTTTTAAATATGGATCGTCTTTAAACTTTATTATTATCATCAAAAAGGAGAAAAAGAGAGGTTAGAGAAGATATGCTTGTAATTTTCTCTTGTAAATCTTTTTTATCATAGTGAATTGTTGCAGCGGGGAGAGAGAACGTAATCTCATATTGAGGCGAACTTTTATAAATCTTACGTGTTCTTGAATGTTTATTTTCTTTCTTTAAATTAATTGCTATCAGTGGAATATAAATTAGGGTCATAGTTATAAAACCAGACCCTTGACTGGGAAGGGTAGATTAATTTGATAGAAATGTACTTTACTCGGTCAAAATCGAGCTTTGACCTAGTTAACCGACAATTTACCATGCCCGATTAACTGGTTTGATTGAATTTTAAAATTCTCTTACAAATTTTTTGGGTCCAAGGAAATTGAACCTTGGACCTCTAATCTAAGAAAAATAATAGGTTTCTCACCACTTGAACTAAAGTACTTTAGTGTTACTTATGTGCGATAACTTATATCTATAATTTATCTAATGAATCATTTATAGCTTTTATAAAAATATTCTTTTAAAAAATTTTGGTACAATCTTTTTATTTTATTTTATAGACCTAAATAATTAGTGAAAAATAAATTAAAATTTTTAATTTTGCCCCTAAAAAAAATTTATACTTTATATTTTTTAGATTTTTATACAATGACCTGCCGGTTGAACCACTGGATCGCCAGTTGAACCACTAACCTATTGACCCGCTGCATTGTCCGGATTTGTGTCCGGGTGGAGTCTGACAACTATGATTAAGGTTTACAATTTTCAACACACAGTACCTCAATTATATGATGTTTGCATCTATTTGTACGTAGAGATCGTGAGAGTTATGGTGCTATTTTAGGTTCCAGTTTGTAACTTGAAAAGATTGAAAGTTAGCTAACTTTGCCTTGATACTAAAGGTCTTAATATTAAGCTCATGTTTGGTACAAATTAAAATCTGATTTTAATCTTAAGTCAAAATCAACAATTAATTTTAACCACACATTTCATTAATTTTATCAAAATCTACTAAAATTCTGCAACAATCAGGGGCTAAATTATGTACTTGGAGTCTACCAATTTCAGGACAATTTTATGTAAATGCTTCTTTTGTACGAAAATAAATAAAACTTATTTATATCGTAATAATTTGTGGATTCATTAAAAACGAAAGGAGCTAGATTTTCAAGTATAAAAGGATAAACTCGTAACAAGAATGGAAATGTCTTATTATACGTTATAGGGGGAAACAAAAAGTATCATTAAAAAAACTAACAAAATGAAAGTTCTTGCTAATTACATAAAATTCAAAATTTCTCTAATCATACAATGGTAGGCAGTTAGCTTCAGTCCATATTTTTCAGACTCGACCCGAACACAGATTCGGACAATGCAGCGGATCAATGGTGTGATCCGATGATTCAACTGACAGGTCATTGCATAAAAATATACAAAAAAATATAAAGTATAAATTTTTTTAGGGGCAAAATTAAAATTTTTAATCTATTTTTCACTAATTATTTAGGTCTACAAAATAAAGTAAAAGGTTGGACCACATTTTTTTAAAAGAACATTTTCGGTGGGTCATTGCAGAAAACTTACAAAAAAATATAAAGTATACAGTTTTTTTAGGGGCAAAATTAAAATTTTTAATTTATTTTTCACTAATTATTTAGGTCTATAAAATAAAATAAAAAGGTTGTACGAAATTTTTTTAAAAGAATATTTTTATAAAAGCTATAAATGATTCATTAGATAGATTATAGATATAAGTTATTGCACACAAGTAACACTAAAGTACTTTCGTTCAAGTGGTGAGAAACCTATTATTTTTCTTAGAGGTCTAATGTTTAATTCCCTTGGACTCAAAAATTTTGTAAGAAGATTTTAAAACCCAATCAAACAGGTCAACAGAGCCGAGTAAATTGCCGGTTAATTCGGTCAAAACCCGATTTTGATCGAGTCAAGTACATTTAATCTGTCCAACCCGATCAAGGGTCCGGGCCGTGGGTTTTCTGGTCTGATCAGCCAGGCCGGACCGAGTTTTATAACTATGCTTCGGTCTATATTCTAGGATCGTTACTGCCTTCTGCTAGTAATTTGAAAACCTAACTGTCTTAACGCTTCCTTATCTCCTAATTCATTTAGAGTTTTGTGTTCAATTCTTTCCTCACTTTCATCATTTGAATCTTTCTTATCATGGTATATTATTCAAGAGCTCCTTTTTAGGGTTGAATCTATCTATTCTCCTTTTTTCTTAAGTTGCAAACTCGATGCATATTTTCCATTAGACGCATTTGTTCGATAAAATTCAAATAACTCAATCACAAAGTTAAAAAGAGAGTAAAGTATCACCTAAAAGTTGGTTGATATCAAATAACTCAATCGCGAAGTTAAAAAAGAGAGTAAAGTATCACCTAAAAATAGGTATCAACCAACAACACAGTAATTTTTTTCCCCTTCAAATAGGAATTCTCATATAGAAAGCAACATTTTGTTAGGACCATAAAATATGAATTTCTTCAAACAAACTTTAAGAAGCTTAGTTATCATCGAAAGAAAAAAAAAAAGTAAAAAGTAAAAAACAAAAAACAAAAAAAACAAAAAGATGCACATAATTGGCAAATTAACAACGATTCATTATGAATCATGATCTCATGTCCACTGTGGATAAGAGATCAATTTTGCGATTCATTATAGCTAGTTGGGATATAAATAATTATGTTACCCAAAGAGTTTAAAAACATCTTTTTTTTCCCTTTTAAATAATTACGGGCACAAATTTTGCTACATTTTCAATACTTAAACAACAGCTAATTCTTGAGGTTCAAAGCTCGAAAACTAAATCAAAGACGAGGATGGGCAGACTTTCTAATTTGCGTAACAACCAGGAAATAGGTTAAAGTGCTCTTCTTCTAAATCATAAAAATGCTTCGGTAGTATATAAACAAGAATAATGCTACTATTTTCATCGCATAAAAATAGACTTGTTTCTATTTTTAAACAAATTAAAAATATATATAATTAATATAGTTGAGAATATATAAAAAATATTTTTTTTTTTAATATACCCCTACATTAAATAATTGTTAAAATAATGTCTGTTTGACCTCATTATTTCATATTATAATGAGATGAATGGTAATTTTTTAAAGAATGCGTGGTAAAAAAACAAGATTTTTTTTTTTAAAATTTACATATAATATTATTTTATTAGAAAATGTGTGGTTGATAAGAAGAGATAGAAAAATAAATTATTATTTAATGGAGGCCAAACGGGGGCTAAGATTAATTTATTTGTTGATAACAAGGTAATTAAATAGAGGCATATTAAAAAACGAAAAAAAAAAATTCTATATTTTCAATGAGGAAAGAACAATGTTATTCATAATTAGCGACTGAATTAGTCACCTTATGTGATGCTTGTTATCTAGGCATTCACTTGTTATTTGAGGCAACAAAATTATAGAAAATCAATGTCTCAAATAACAAACTGTCATCTAAGATGTCACGTAGAACGACTATTATAGCTATCGACTGTGGTCTATAATTTATGACAGATAAAAAAAGGAAATCGAATCTATCTTTTTAGAATGAAAATAGTATTTACAGTAAGTCTTTGTATAGGATGATTTACCGTGTACACCGTCCAGATGCAGCATTGCATTGGACATTGCCAAAAAAGTACAGTGTTGGCAGCACCAACCCTGCTTCTGGATCTTGTACAGAGCGATTCAACTTGTACAAGTAGTAGATCTCTAGTATTTAATACTTGTTGAACATCAAGTGTCCACATATCATATATTTCTTTAATGACATTACTCTATAAATAAACCCTCCATTTTACCCTCAAAATAACCAATCTTTAAAACAGACATAACAGAACATCAATTCATTTTAACTAAATTCTGTGCCTCCCGCGCTAAAAACCAATTTATGCTCCTCCATGCAATCAATACTAACCCCATTCAATTCCCTTCACTCTTCTTCTTCAAGAATTTTCTTACTTTCCCTTCGCTCGTCTCTTTCTCTCTGTTCGTCAAGAAAAGGTGAGTTTTCTCTCATTCTCTTCACAACACTAACACCGTAAGGATGCTTTCTTCATTGCAAGTTTTTTATCAATTTTATCATTATAATTTCGCATTTGCTATGATCACTTAATCTTCAATACCTCATTGCAAGAAGTTTCTTTGGGTTTTTTTTTTTTTTTTTAATAATCCACAGTACTAATTTTCTCCATAATTTTCTTCCACCTTTTAACATTTAATTCCAATGGGATTGTTCCTATGTATTTGACTTTTCATATCTTTCTTGCCTCTTTTCACTGTACGATGCCCCATGATGATATGTGAAATATGATGAGCTGTTAGATTTAATTCTTAGTTAGAATATGAATTTTTGTGTTTCTTGACTGTTGAATGGTTCTATGTTTATTCATTTACATGTTATGCAATTCATATGTAGTATATTCTTGAATTTAAGAACCTTGTTACATTCAGAGGAGTTCATATTTATCCTGAATAATATTTATGCTGGATTTCTCCCCTGAAAGTATATTCCTCTTAACTATAGGGAGGTTTTCAACTTCGTATTTCGTTGGATATTTTCTGAATCGATAGAGATCATTGGGTTGTATACTCAATTGTCCACATTTATTAAATCTATCGGTGTCAATTATCCTGTTCATTTTTCCTTCTCACCAGTGCTTTCAGCTTGATTTACGTGAAGTGCAGATTTTCAATAGACAAAATTTAACAATCGATAACTTAACAGTGTTTTTTAATCCGTATTTTATTGTGAAGTAGGTGAAGCTGTTCCTTTGGAAGATCGGGAATGGATGAACAAGAATATCGCGTAGCATTTGATATTGAAGCTCCTGCATTTGGAATCAATATCGGTACCTCTCAATGTACCGTGGCAGTTTGGAATGGCTCTCAGGTGGAGATCCTTAGAAACAACCCCCCGCCTAATGTGTACGAGATGTTTTCCATTTTCAACATGAAACGTCTAATTGGTAGACACGACATGGACCCTGCTGTTCATGCGGGCATAAACCTTCCATTTCCAGTACAGAACTTGAAAATTGGTGCAAGACTATTGTTTGCTGCATTAGCGAATAAGATGTGGAAGTTTATTAATATTGAAGAAGGTCTTGAAATATTAATTGGTGAACTAAAAGTCATGGCTGAAACCCAGCTCCAGCATCCAATAGAAAAAGTAGTCTTGACAGTCCCGGTATCATTTAACCGACTCCAATTGAGAATAATTACAAAGGCATGTCATGCGCTTGGCCTTAGTGTTCTAAGCTTGATTCCTGAACCGACTGCTGTTGCAATGTTATATGCACAGCAGCAGAAGCAGAAGCAGAATGTGCACGAGAACATGGGCAGCGGCAGTGAAAAGATTGCACTTATTTTCAATATGGGTGCTAACATGAAACGTCTAATTGGTAGACACGACATGGACCCTGCTGTTCATGCGGGCATAAACCTTCCATTTCCAGTACAGAACTTGAAAATTGGTGCAAGACTATTGTTTGCTGCATTAGCGAATAAGATGTGGAAGTTTATTAATATTGAAGAAGGTCTTGAAATATTAATTGGTGAACTAAAAGTCATGGCTGAAACCCAGCTCCAGCATCCAATAGAAAAAGTAGTCTTGACAGTCCCGGTATCATTTAACCGACTCCAATTGAGAATAATTACAAAGGCATGTCATGCGCTTGGCCTTAGTGTTCTAAGCTTGATTCCTGAACCGACTGCTGTTGCAATGTTATATGCACAGCAGCAGAAGCAGAAGCAGAATGTGCACGAGAACATGGGCAGCGGCAGTGAAAAGATTGCACTTATTTTCAATATGGGTGCTGGATTTTGCGATGTAGCTGTCGTGACCGTAACAGGAGGAGTTTGCCGGACACGGGGCTTGGCCGGAGGTACCTTAGGAGGGGAAGACATACTCCAAAATACGATGCGTCACCTCTTACCCGATATGAATAGATACTTCTCGAGACACAGTATTAACGAAATACGGAAAATGCGAATTTCCACCCAGGATGCCATCCACAAGCTTTCAATCGAACCTAGTGCTGAAATTGATGTTGACTTTGAAAATGGAAGTAAAATATTCAAGGTCCTCGATAGAAAGGAATTCGAGGAAGTCAACCAAAACGTGTTTGAAAAATGCGCTAGTCTGATTAACCAGTGTTTACATGATGCAGAGATAGAAGCTGACAAAGTAGATGACATAATTCTTGTTGGTGGTTGCTCAAATATCCCGAAGATACAGAAAATGGTTATTGATATATTTAGAAAAGAACTTTACTTGGGAATGAACCCGCTAGAGGCTGCAGTGTGCGGGGCAGCACTTGAAGGTGCAGTGACTTCTGGTGTACAAAATCCTTCAGGGATTTTGGACTTGTCATGGACTAAAAAAACTCCAATGAGTTTTGGTATTCGAGCAGATGGAAACAACTTCATACCTATTATGCCCAAAAATACTGAATTACCTGCAAGTGAAGACTTGTTGTTCACAACATTGCATGATAATCAAACAGAGGCATTAATATTCGTCTACGAGGGTAATGAGACATCAGTTGAAAAGAACCATCTCTTAGGATATTTCAAGTACACGGGAATACCTCAGGCTCCTAAGGGTGATCAGGTTATTAAAGTGTGCATAACCAATTTTGGTTTGTATCATCTGCAAGTTATCACTGCAAGGGTGATCTGTAACGATAAGCTTACTGCTCCTACGGTAGAGCGGATGCCAAATGTTGATGAAAGGGGTGGTTTGTTAGCTGAGTCGCTGTACAGAACTTACGGTTCAACTTTAGATTTAGCCACTGTGCGAAAGACAGAACAGCACTGAGATATAGGATTTTACGGCCTCTCATACAATAACGAGTATGGAATGTGGAGACAAATTAATACGATTCGAAACTTTATGCAGGCTTCTATGGGGTTATGTTGATAGAAATCTTGTTCTTGGCCTCCTGGAATGGCAAATATACTTCACTGAGGAAAATGTTGAAATTAAAACTGTCTTTTCCCATCAGATCGATATTGAACTTTATTTTAGTAGCTCTCCTCTCCCTACCCCAAGAATGAAGAGCCTTTTTCCCAGATGATACAAAAAATGGATCTCTTGAAAACGTGTCAACAAATATCCTAGATTCGAAGGGAATACTTAGAATCAAACGATCAACACTCGATATGAACAAATGCAGAGAATTAATTTAATCTAAATATCGCCATTTTTTGATTGAAAGATGAGTGGAAATCTCTACAGTTAAGAAAGCACAAGAAATGAAAGAATTATACACGTTCAGCAAGTGTTACACGGGAAATTTTAACTTTGCCCCTGTTTGTCATCCATTTTATCGAACATTGTTTGCTACAATAAACAATCTCCACCACATATTCACTCAATAAAATATTCTACACACAAACCAATAAAATTACTTTACTTTTCAACCACACATTCTCAAAAAAACACTATTCAAAACTCTATTTCTTCTCCCAAAATGGGAGACAAACAAGCATTCATGGTGTGCGGACAAGAATTACATTGAGAAATTTTCTATGTTGAATGAAAATTCTTTTGGCACATTAATGTCGAACATGAAAGTACAATCGACTTCAGATGGACCTAATTTATCGGGATGGAAAAACTTAATGCCTAAAAGCTTTACATTTTAAATACCGACCCAACATTTTAAGATAACGAATAATTAGTTTCAAAATGATCATTTTTATTTAAGTTACTCGTTGTATAATTAGGCCATTTCACTTGTTTTGGTACTTCAACTTTGAGAACAGGATTGTGACCAAAGAAATTGGTCGGTCAAAGCTCGAAACCCTGCTAAATGTCGGCATCAACGGAACAGGGCCGACCCTGAGAATTTCGAAATCAATGGACGACTTAATTATTATGAAACCATTAAATATAATTTTTTTAACAAGCATAGCAATACTTAAACATTTAAATAAATAACATATTTATATTTGAACGAAGACTTTTGTAGGATCCAAAATACTTCATCATTTTCTTGCTTTGGTTTCTAAGCAATTTCTTCCTTTCCATTTTCCTTTTCATTTTTCTCATTTCCATCCCCAAATGAAGAAGCCTTATTGGTCCCTTCCCAGAAAAAGAGTAAGTACTATTCACCATTTGTTTTTCTAGAGGCCCCTACAGTTTTGAGGCCCCAGGTCATTGCCTTGTTGGCTT
The DNA here is from genome assembly GCA_903798405.1 of Fraxinus platypoda. NCBI lineage: Eukaryota > Viridiplantae > Streptophyta > Magnoliopsida > Lamiales > Oleaceae > Fraxinus > Fraxinus platypoda. The sequence continues at coordinate 455 of CAIGRT010071663.1, read as the reverse complement.
TGGTCCAGGGCTGGCTCTGCAACGGAAAATCTTCCACATGTGTGGTACATGATGTAAACCTAATGTGTACCATAGCACAAGATCCTTGTTCAATTTCCCTGTTCCTGGAAGATTAAATAACAATAAAAATAAACCAATTTCTTGAATTCAAGAAATCATTGACAACAGTCTACTACTTTTATATTACTGTAAATCTTTTAAATGAGACCATATAACCATATTAAGCATACAAAGTGGTCGTTTGAAAACCCTCAAATGTACGGGATCGTGATCAAGTAATAAAGTAGTGACTATAGTGTCGAACCCACGAGGACTATATGTTTGATCGAGTTAAAATTAATTCCAATTTTAATCGAATAGCAAACAAATTTTGTGATTTTTTTATACTAATTTCTAAATTATCAATTAAACTAGTGAAAATAAGAAAATGTGTTTTTCATATATGTGAGATGCAT
>CAIGRT010071651.1:0-11010 GCA_903798405.1 Fraxinus platypoda | reverse complement strand
AATTCAGAAGGAGCATTTTTTAAACCAAAAGGCATAACATTCCATTCGTATTGTTCGAAAGGAACATCAAATGCAGTTTTGTATCTATCTTCCTCTTTGATTTGAATTTGTCAAAAACCAAATTTCATATCAAAATTGGAGAAAGTACAAGCTTTGAATAATTTATTGAGGAGATCTTTCTTTTGAGGTAAAGGATAACGAATCCATTGAAGAGTAGAGTTGAGAGGTTTATAATCGATCACAAGTTGTGGAGCTCCACTCTCGATTTCAGCGGAATTATTAAAATAGAAAGCCGAACAACTCCAAGGAGATTTACTCGGCCGAATAAGACCCTTTTCAAGGAGATCATTAATTTCCTTGACACAATGATCAAGTCAATCCTTGTTCATTTGAATTGGTCTAGATTTGGTAGGGATATTGGATTCTTGAAAATCAGAATTGTATGGAATGGAAATAATGTGTTTCTTTCTATCCCAAAATGCATTTGGAATAGTAGAGCATATTTCTTTTTCAATTTGTTTTTGAAAAACTGAAATTGTTTCTTTTACTGAAGATTCTTGCAACTGTTCTTCAATTCTTTTGAATTTGATTTCTTCTTTAAGAAATAGAATATGTTGCCTTTTTAAATTTATATTATTAATCATTTTTGAAATCGTTGCTTCTTTTAAGGAATTAACATCTTTAAAAGAGGGCGGATTTGTAAATTTGAAAAATATTTCTTGACCAAAACTTTTTGTAGACAATCCTTTAGAATCTGCTTTAAAAGGATAAATTTGAATAATAAAAAGTGTACCAAGAATTACTTCTTGATCTAAATCTTTAACAAGATAAAATATATTTTTGAAACAGATATTTGAGTTACAAACATGTGCTTTCGAAAGTTTATATTGAATATTGAATTTTTTTACCACTGGCTCCATAAAGTCGCTCAGTAGTCTTTTTAAAATATTTTGTAGGAATCAACCCTTCCCTAATACAATTCTAATCAGCACCTGAATCAATAAGAACGCGAGTTGAAAGTTTGAATTCTTTGTTGACGATAATTGTCATATGACAATACCATTTTTGTAGCTGAATTCGATTAATAACATTAACCTTTTCAGCTTCAGCTTCATTATCTTTATCAGAAGATCGATTTGAATGATCTTTATCAGAAGGACGAGGAGAATGATAGCTAGGATGATAAGCATGAGAAGTATCATTTGAATCGGACTCATCAGAAGATTCTTGAGAAATTTGTTGAGATTTAGATTTAAAAAGTACTACTTCCATTCGTACTTCTTTCATTTGTTTTTCAAGAATGGCAATTTGAGATTTCATTTGATTTACTTCCATCTTCAAATCAGAAGTAGAAGCTTTCTTTTCTGAAAAACGGTTCATAATATTTTGAAAAATGACGGGTTCAGAAGTAGAAGATGAGGGTAAAAGAGTAGCAAATTTCTTTTTGAGCTGAGGATCTTTGATTTGATCAACAATATCTTGAATGAGTTCTTCTTCTTTAGTAAGAACATTAGTGGTCTTACAACCACAAATTTCTTTCTCTTGACTAGAAGAAGAGGAGTTTGAAGAATTTTCTGACTCATAGTCAGTCTTCTTGATGTTGAAAAACATGTTCTAATTCAGAATTAGATTCTTCATCAGAACTAGAAATTATATTGAGAAGCTGAAGTTTAATATCCTCATCAATTTGAAGATTATTGATTTTATCCTTAATGGGACATTTATTTGAATAGTGTCAAGTCTGCTTGCATTTCCAACAAGTGACATCATTTTTATTTTTAAAGCCTTTTTTCTTTGAAAATTTTCTTTTTGGAAATTTTGAATGGGGAAATTTTGAATATTTTTTGTAATATCTTTTTGTAAAATTCTTTTCAAAATACTTTCCCTTTTTTGAAAATTCTCAATTCTTTCTTTTTGAAGGAGGAACAATTTTCTCATAGCCATATTGTTCACAAAAATATCCGAGTTCCTTACGACTCTAAGTTCTTAATGATTTTAATTTGGCTTTGAGTTTTAAATCATTACAGAGAGCTAATCCTTATTTATTGATAATAGTGATTATTTCTCCATAAGTAAGATTTTGATAACCTTCACTATCATATTCTCTTTTGATAGTGTTTTTGATTCTTTCAGCAAAAAGTTTAGGAAGTCCAGATATAAATAGCGATGGCAAAAAAGCTCGTCGGTTCGGGCTCGGCCCGAAAAAAGCCCGAGCCAGGCCCGGCTCGGTGGAACCTAGCCTAGGCTCGGGCCGGCCCGTGTCCACACGGGCTGGCCTGTAATTAATAAAAAAATAGAATAAAATTAATAAAAATTTTTTTAAAGCTACCTAAGAAAGAAAAATAAATAAATAAATAAAAAAACGAGCCGGCTCGGCCCGCTAAGGCTCGAGCCAAAGCTCGGGCCGAGCCTTTTTTTTTGGTCGGGCTCGGCTTGGGCCAGAAAAAAGCTCGGCAAAAAAAGCTCGAGCCTTTTTTTGGCTCGAGCTCGGCTCGTTGACATAGCTAGATATAAATTTTTCCTTCCAAAATGACTCATCACAATCTTGACGAAGAATAATTCTGGTAATAAAAGTATCTTTATACCATTTGAAATCTTGTAATGAAGGACAATGAAGGTGCATAAGAATATCCGAATTCTTTTCAACGAAAGAGATAGGATTTCCGACGAAATGTTTGATAATGGTATAAACAAGAGTCATGAAACTATTGTTATGTCCTTGATTATCAATGGCAGAAAGAATCTCATTTCTTTCTCCGTCGGTCATATAATTATACCACCAATTTTTTAGGCATCCAGCAAAACCTATTTTTGTCCTTGATCATCAATGGCCGAAAGAATCTCATTTCTTTCTCCGTCGGTCATACAATTATACCACCAGTTTTCTAGGCATCCAGCAAAACCTATAGTGATATAATTGTATGCTTGAGCAGGATTAATATTTGAAGCAAGATATGAGTTGTAACATATAACCATTCTCTCACATAGCTGAATAACTTGATATTCAGATAGACCATCTATACTCCATTCAACAATAGATTTACCATCGTATGAATGTTGTTTTGAAGGTTTTTCTTCAAAAAGTAAATCAGAGGCAGTATGAGAGGAATAATAAGGAGGGACTTTAGAGGTTTGTCCGCTCAACTTATTAACTTGAGGAATTTCATCATCAATGAATTGAGATTCAATTTCATCAATGGTGTTAATATTTTTTCAAGAGGAAATTTTTGATAATTGAGTGGCTAGTTCTTTCAGAACTTTTGACTCATATTGAGACTGTTTGAGGATGAGACCTCAGGAATTCTACAGAAAGTATGAGTGATAACTTTCTTTTTCATAGCTTTTGATGATTTTGAAGAACTCTCAACATCAGAATTGATTTCAATTCTGTTTAATTGAGAACAGACAGATTGTAGAACAATATTAGTATAACTATTCTGAGACTGAATATTTTTGATATCTTTAGCAACAACCATAGATTCGTCTGGTCGTTCAGCAGATATTTTTTTGAGGGGAGAAGCAAGAATTTCTGTCTTTCCTTGAGAAACGACTATTTCTTGCATAGGAGGATGAAAAGATTGAATAGATTCTCCGGAGGGTGTTTTCCAAATTTTTGTAGGAATATCATTATTTTGAATAGTTTTCTTCTTCTTTTGAGTAGGTTTTTTGTTAAAAACTTTGAAATATGCGCACTCATAAAAACTTAAATCTTCTAGGTATTCATAAAACTCTTCCCAGAAGGATTCAATTTCTTCTTTTGAAAAACTTTTTTGAAATAATTTTCGAAAGTTCTTGACTTCTTTTGTCTGATCAGTTTTGAATTCATTTCTTCTATTAATAGAAGAAATTACATTACATTGCTGATCAAGTTTTTCAGAAGGCGGTAACATATCCGATAAAGTCGAAGAACCAGGTTGCTCTGGATCATCTTCTTTTTCTGTGTTACCGAAATAAGCTCTTGGAACCTTTGGATCAAAATCAACTCCTTTAAAAGAAGAAGTTGAATGTCTAGCACATTGAAAGAAATTAGATTGAGATCCATCATCTATTCTAGATGAAGAACTTCTTTGAAAAGTATTTGAGGAAGATGATTTGTCAAAGATAACTCTAACACTTCCATCAGGAAAATGAATAATTTGTTTAGGATTTCTTTTGATAGGAGTTGGAGTTGGATTTTGAGCATTTTCAAAATCCCAATGTAAACCCCTTTCTTGAAGATTCCAAGGAATTCTCGTCGGTATCATAACATTTGAATGAAGTGGGTTAATTTCAACTAAGAGACTTTCATCTCTTGGCGAAGATCTGAGTGCATGAATATTGAGTTGAGTTTTCAGAAGTTTGTAACAAACTCTATATATTATAGCAAAAGCTTTTGAACGATCATCAACATCAAAATTCTTAGTTTGAATACGAAGATTAAGAGCATTGAGAATAGCTCCATCTTGGAGACTAATTGAAAATTTTGAATAACAATTTGAAAATACCAGTCCACTTTCAAGATTGGACTCAAGCATGGAAAGTAAAGAATGCTCAAGCCTTAAAAGTCTTTTGTCTCTTAAGGTTATAAGAACAGGTATATCAAGACCCAGTCTAAACAAGGGCTTAACAGAAATTTGAACTAAATCAATATGAATATATTGAAATTTCTTCCCATGAGCAAGAATAGATTCTTTTGAAAGTAGATTTAAAGAAACAATTTGATTTTTTATAGGAATAGTTTTTTCCAGAGTTTTGATAACATAACTTTGAGTAAAATTGAATTTTCCTATCTCATAGATAGAATTCTTTTATACCTTTGGGATAGTCCAATTTTGAAGAGTTTGTTCAATTTTTGCAATTTGAAGTTCCTTTGAATTAATATCATTTGAAATATTACTTGATGCAGATGCAATATTTTGATCATCAATTTCTTCGTTGTTTTCTTGAAAATATGTTAACGTATTACTACTTCCTTCTTTTGAACTACCACCTTTACTAAACCAATTAGACATGAAAGACATAATTAAATGCGGTGAAAGAAAACAGTAATCTTACCACTGTAGACACAATGCTACAGGCTAGACTGACGCTTTACCAAAGCCTACAAACGGGACCACCCAAAACACCTACTTCGGCTAACACGGGCTGACCAACGTCTAATAGCAGACATCCATGGCTACACGCTAGTATGACCTTTGACACGATGATAACAATAGTTTGACACGATTTACTCTAACCAAACTCAATTATGGCTCTGATACCAAATTAGGCCCAGGTAAAGGTTAATACAATTATGGATGGAAGTAAATAGTTTATTGAACTTAAAGAAAATACAAATACAAGAAATGCTTGAAATTTGAAATTAAGAGAAATTACAAGAGAATCTAAAACTATCTTGAAGAGGGTGAATATGAATTATTCTACGCTTGGGGAAAAACAGATGAAATGGTTCTCCTTTTAAAGACCCGAATATGAAACAATTGAAGCATCTTGAATAGTATCACGTGAAAACCTTTTATTCCACGTGAAAAACTTTTCCTCAAATGAGAGAATCTTTCCACCAACTTTCCACTTGAGAGATTTATTGAAAAAACTTTTTTGTCTATCACTTGAGAGCATCTTGAAAACCTTTTTGATGGCCACTTAAAAAACTTTCTTCACTTGAGCACGTGAAAAACAACACTTTTCTTCACATGAGAGAATCTTGAAACTTTCTTCACAAAATTGAAAATATATCGAACAAGAAAAGGAGTCCAAATTGAAAATATATTACAAAATTACATAATATATATACATTATTGAAGAAATATTATGAGGATCTTTCATCAAACCATATTTCAGAATCCCAATAATATTCGTCGAAAGGAATATTTATCTTGCTCAGGACATCTCATTAAAATTCCGAAAGAGAGGCAATGGGTGGAAGATGAAACGCAAATTCTCCAAATGAGTTTATTCTTGACATTGAAGGTGCCATCGGCCTACAACCAAAACCAGAACTATAATTTTCTTGAGAGGCCAATATATCATTACTATTCTTTTCGCTCATCGAGTCATTTGTGAGATTAGAACCGACACATATTTCACAGTTAGCACCTTCATTGTAATTTCTATTATCAACTTTTGTGTTGGAACTTTTGGCAGGATCGTGCAGGAGGGAGCAAAGAGAATCGACTTTTTTCAATAGAGATTGTTCATCCAAACCTGTTGCACATATAGTTTCCAATGTGGTACACAAGATCACTCTTTGACGTAGATGGATGGATGGAGACCTGGCACCTTCAGTTGTTCCCACCTTTGTTCTCTGAATAATCATGCCCTCTAATAGTTCCATTCCATTCAAATGCTCATGTATCCCATCACTGGTAACATTAGAGAATGTGATTAGTCAAATTTTGATTGAAAATTATGAATAGTTTTGTGAGATCAACATTCAACAATGCATCTTATGTGGAGACAAGCTGATAAATAACTTGGTACTCACAATATCTGCTTAGATTTTTTTATGTTTGTAGTAATTACTTGAAAAATCAGCTTCACCGAAGATGTTATATTCATGATAGAGAAAAGCGGTATTGTACCTGAGATGGAGGAAGAGGCTTCTATAGACACGTTTTCAGCAGTCACACCAATAAATTTCTGTCCAAAACTCAAGGGAGGTGATTGTGAGACAGCTGCAAATTCTACATCCTGGAAGCTAGAGGGCGAATATCCATGAGAAGCAGCCACTCGATCAAATTCACAACCTCTGGATTCTTTTGGATTTTTAGAAGTAGAAGCATGTGCTTCAAAATATGGCGAGTCTATAAATATCTCGAGTTGTTGGCTCAAAATATAAAGACGAGTGTCACACTGGATCAACTTTTCATAGTGCTTGTTTAACACGCCTCGAGGGCACTTTAGGAAATGCTTCCTGTTCAAATAGCAACAAAGATTCAGTAACCCAAGAACAAGTAAAATAGTTTTTTGGATCTCAAAATTATTCAGTCAAGTAATTATATGGACTATAGTGCAAACCCAGTGGTTTTCACAAGAAATTGGAGCATGTTTGTTCAAGCATAAATTTTAGTTTAAGTTGATCAAACATACTTTTTATCCATATATTTCATAGAATCCACAACTTCTACACGCTTATTATCCGCACATTCATAAAACTCACAACTTAAAAACGCTTAAAAGCAATACCAAACTATCACTCAATTGAAAGGAAAACATGTATATGAAAAGAGTTCATGCTAGCTTCTCCATGAGGAAAGTCAAAAGTTCGCTTCCAAAGAGTATGTTTTCTGGGCTGTGGATTGGTCTCCTTGAAAAGATAGGTGGCTTAGCCAGCTACACAATACACAATCAAAAGTAATTCTTTTAATAATAAAGTAAGAAGCAACCTACTGATGGTAGTTGGAATTCAATAGATTGTATCATAGAACCAAAAAAAAAAAGAGAGAAAATTACCAGTATAGTTAACGTGCCAGAGTCATTATCAGCACAGGTTGCCTTCAGAGCTGTAATATTAGACCACTGAATTTCTATTTTACTCTTGAGACCACCTTTGAGAACTTCCCACACAAGTTTTTGTTTTGCAAAGTAACACTTCACCACCAGATCATTTTCATAACATGAAACGTACTGCCAGAAGATGTTATATCAGCTACACACAACAGGTATAATACTCATTTAGCAGGATTCATAACTTTACTTACTTTTACTCACTTATTATCCATACATTTCGTAGGATCCACGGCATGTAATCTAATTTTTTTTTATTTTTTTTTTGCCGAACATGTTATAGATGTACATTTTTAAAAAAGTTCAATTAGGAATAATCAAGTGCGATCAGCTCATTGCATGTGCCATTTCTTTGAAACTCTATGTTCTTAGTTTAGGGGTACAATTTTGAAGAATAATTGTCGCAATGCTTTGTTTCAATCAAGTTGATTTGTTCCCTAAAATTGATTTTATACTAGTATATAACTAGACTAGTTAAACGAAATATTTTCTTGAAATACAATTGCTTCGACCACAATATGATAAAAAAAATGTTCGTACCTCCCAATTGCCAATCCTCAATAGTGAAGCAGGAAAATTTGAAGCCTTCAACTTGTCGTTTGCATTTGAAATGGTGGTTCTCTTTGCCCCTTTTTTGCTTCGCGAGTTATGATTTTTACTAGATTCCATAGTGAGAGAAGCAATATTCCTTGTGAGAGCTTCATCTCAATCAAATCTAGAAAAGATTGTGTGACGTTCAGCCACAAGCCTAAAGGACTAGGCTCATCCAGCGGATTGTTCAGTGACGATGGCATTGGAGATTCATGGTTTCCGGAGCTCCACTATCGTATAAATTGAAAAGCCAAGTTTAAGATAAGAAAAATTCTTAAGGGTTTCAATAAAAATAGATATTTGAGCCAACTAATTCAAGGTCATCCTTCATAATTGTCGTTTATTGCACGTACTTCTTGCCACGATATATGCTCTCAACTTAACCGCTAACATGAACCGCACAACTTATTTAATACAATACACGCACCAAGTGTAACGCTCGTGAATTTGTAATAAACTAAAGCGTACACGTATACACCTACACCTCATCCCCACCGCCTACCCAAAATGCTGAAACAAAAAGTTTCCTTATTCAAGTCAGTGGTTGCCTATAAAATCACCGATAGTGATAGTGGGGCCCCAGTCATCACTTACGGAGCTTCCCATCATGATCAACGACCGTAACAGTGTCGGTGGTTGCCAACAATATCATCGACGCACCTTAGTCATCACTTACAAATAATTGTTGGTGATGATCATTTAGTCAATTTTGTTTAAAACTCCATCAACGATTTTGTGTAAGACTCTCAAAGTTGCATGAGCCACTCCTGCAATGCCAGAACCAACCAGTTTATAAAAAAATTCATCTTTACTTGAAGAACACAAAAAGAAAGCAATCTATGAAACATTTCAAATAACATAGCAGCAGTAAAATTACTAACTCTAAAACTGAGTTAGAAGCTAAACAGATATTAACATCAACTAAAAGACTAAAGTCAACCATGAAAAAACAGATTAAAAAACTTCAAGAAATCAAATTTCACCAGGACAAAAACCAGACCTGGTTGACAAGAGATGGCGACGGATTTTGAGAAGAGCGAGATCGTTTACTGAGAGCCCCGTACGATAAATCCTACACATTCATCATACTTCTGCTAAAAGGCGTGACTTCAGGTTTCAACTTTGCTTAAAAATGCTTCAGTTGTGTGGAGAATAGCCAAATATGTGAAATGTGAGATTTCTTCTGGCATTTTAAGTCCAATATTCATATTTCCTCTACACTTGGTCAATCTCGAAATGACCAAGTTACCCCTCTGTCAAGGTTTTTGCATTGCCACGTGGCTTTACACGGAAGACGGACCTCGCCATTATTCTTGATAAATTATCTTATCTGTTTAATTTAATTCTATTTGGTCAAAATCAAGTCCACGCACCTACTTTTTAATCAAGAATAATGCCATGTAATAGGTGGAATTAAAATATAGAATTATGTGACTAATTTCATTGTGTCTCTTATTTAGTGCTTGTTTGTCTCCCATTTTGGAAGAAGAAATAGAGTTTTGAATAGTATTTTTTGGAGAATGTGTGATTGAAAAGTAAATTAATTTTATTGGTTTGTGTGTATAATATTTTATTGAGTGAATATGTGGTGGAGATTATTTACTGTAGCAAACAATGTTTGATAAAATGGATGACAAACAGGGGCTAATGTTACTTATCGTGCATTTGATTGCGAGTATGAAAATAAAATAAATTCTAGACAATTCAATTGCCTAGACCTTATTTGTATGGAAATTATTAATTAAATGTGTTTAATTGATTTAGTTTTCAATTTAAAAAATATTATACTTGTCCATTTTTTATTGGTAGTTAGATGAGAGAAAAAAAGAGAAAGTGAATTATTTGAAAAATAAAAACCACGCCTTCGTAAAGAAAATATTTTCCTTATTCTTTAGAAAAATACGATTGCATGACCACAAGTTGAAAAATATTTTTCATGAAAAAGAAAGTCAATCAAACACCCCAAAAGTAATAATTTTGAAGGAAAAAAATGATATTTTGGGTCCGTTTGATTGGTTTAAATTCATAAAAAATGTCACATCCGAGAAATTCAATTTTCTACTTTGATTGTTTGATACGAAAGTGGAAATAGAGCTCGAATTCCAAGGAACAATCACTTTAAGCTTTTTTTTTTTTGTCAATTTCATGGAAAATGCATCCCTATGAGATATTTGAATTTTTATTTTCCAACTTACATAAAATTGGAAAGCATTTTCCAACTTTATCCATCAAACAAACCCTTAGTGTCATAAGAACTTAACTTCTTAATAGTAAATGGAACCATTTAGAGGTGGAAATTGAGCCGAATCGACGAGCCTAGTTTTGACGAGCCACGAGCGGCTCAGGCTTGTCAAAAANATCAAACAAACCCTTAGTGTCATAAGAACTTAACTTCTTAATAGTAAATGGAACCATTTAGAGGTGGAAATTGAGCCGAATCGACGAGCCTAGTTTTGACGAGCCACGAGCGGCTCAGGCTTGTCAAAAAGACCAGCCCGAGTACGAGCCGAGCCTGCTCGACTCGTTTTTTGACGAGCGGCTCGTGGGGGCGAGCCACAAGCCGAGCCTCGAGCCGGCACTGGCTTGCCCAAAATCCTTTTTTTTTTCCCAACAAGGCTTATCTTTAAATAATTAAAAAAAAAGGACGAGCCGACAAGCTTTAGCTCGACTCGGCCCCCCGAGCGCCCACGAGCTGAGTTCGCCCGTAAACCAACGAGCCGAGCTCGGCTCGTGCTCGAGCTCATGCGGGTAAGGGCCGAGCTGGCTCGGCTCGGCCCATTGCCACCATTAGAACCATTGAATTAATAAGATACAAATGATTATAAGGAAAAGAATATGTACATGAAAATACTTGCGGGAAATCTGGAAAAAGTCAAATTATTTTACATATTTAATGAAGTTTTAAATCTAAAATTTACACCCTCTTTTAGCCTC
>CAIGRT010071647.1:0-11170 GCA_903798405.1 Fraxinus platypoda | reverse complement strand
AGATAATGGTCGGTGTGTGGTGGTCGGCGTTGGGTTGACTATGATGATACTTCTTCAACTGGATCTCGACTGTGTAAGTAATTTGAAATTTCTTTTTCCTTTCCTCTCAAACAGTTGATAGAAGATGAGGATAATTTTGGGTTTTGATATTTAACTTAACATTTTATACTTTTTCACTGTTTTTTTTAGTAGTCAAAGGCTAGTATGGAAATATGACCAGGTCAACAAGCTATTTCCTTGTATTTCCTCTCTGTTTATAATCCAATATTTTCGTACTGTTATTATGATATTATCTCCAAAAATGGAGATTAAATGAAAGTTTTGCGGATGCAATATAACGTTGAGTATAATATTTTTAGAAGTGCTAGAGTAATATAAAAATTATCATATCTCTAATTTACAAATAAGTATTTAATATGTAGTTTATTCTTTTTTGCAATATAAATATAATTTTAGGATGAAGTAGATGAAATAATAAAATTGGAATATGTAGAGAATTTAATAATATTTTATACCATCAAACTAATAAAAGCACAAGGCCAACTCTTTTTAGTCGAAAGAAAGGGAAAGTCCTAATTTCAGGACGGAGCAGCACAACGTTATACCTTGAGATCCAGAACGAATGCATCGTAATTAAAGTTCAAGTAGTAGCCAATCAAATAAGAATACCTAAACAAAAGATCACATAATATTATCTTTCATTGATACAGAATTTATTACGACTCCATATCTTACAATGAACACCAAATGTCTTCTTTCACACAGAATTTATTGCAATTCATACAGAACTTATAGTTTGATACAGACTTAGTGCTTGCCCTGACAAGTTTATTGACATATTAAAAAAATGTATTCATCAAACATGCACTCCTTTGATCATCAAGAGATCAGTAGTTTTCAGAAGCTGATATTGTACATACGAAAATGTCGTTCTTACGTACAGGCAGAGGTTACTGAAGCTTGTCCAACATTTGGCTACAATCAACACCATTGTTGGAAAATGCTTCCACCAGCTTAGGAAAGAGCTTCCTGAGCATGATCTTGAACCCCGTAGAGTTTCCTTTCTGATATTCATGTTCGGTTTTACTGTCTCCGAATGGATAACCTATTGGAGCTCCTTCCATATATGCTTTACAAGCCAATAGAATATTCTTACATCGTCCCTTGAAGTGCACCTTCACAATTTCCTCGAAATGCTGCACCATTTGATTCAAAATGAAAGGACGTTTCAAAAATTTGTCCAACAGCATGCAGAACATAATGTAACACTATTCTGATGTAAACAAAAAGCTATACTTAACATCTATAAACATATTTTATTACGTATTTGTCAAGAAAATTGAGATATATCAGAATTATAGTATGCAATGTCTCCAATGGACTTGATACATTTAAGGAAATCATCAACATCTAACTTAGCAAAGTAATATTAAGAAATTAAATTGTGATTATGGTACGAGCTCCGAGCCATACCGTTGCCAGAAATAAGTATACTCGAACTAATTTACCTTTGGCGGTTTCCGTTTGCCAGAATTAAGTATACTCGAACTAATTTACCTTTGGCGGTTTCTGTAGAAGGTACATCATGGATCTACAGCTGTCAAGAAAAGCATTTTCATTGTAGCTAATTGAGTTCTTCTCACCCTCAGCTTTGCCAATCAGTGAATCGTATCCAGCCTCATTAAAATAAGGCTTTTCATTGAGTACAAGGGCCTGGAGGGAGAGGAGAACTTGAAGAATCGTGGAGGATCCCGGATTCCAAACTTCAGTGCCTGAACCCGTCCATGTATTGAGGATACTGAGACAGACCTTTCCCGACTCGTATAAGTTGGGATTGATGCGAAGTCCACCAGAATTATAGTGCACCATCTGCACATATTTCATGTTAACTAACGTTGTCATCATCTAAATCACAAAATTCAGATGCAACCAATTTTTCTGAAATTGCTTCTTTTTAACACCAGAAAATCTATGCATCACCAAGTAAAAAGACACCAATTCTGAAAATCATTGATGAAGTTAAAAAACAAGCAGTTACTTGCACAAAATACCATCAATTACATATCCAACATCTAGAAAGGCCTACTTACAGGTGGCTCATCGGGATATTGTGGGGGTAGACAAATGTCAAAGAGAAAAAGTCCATCATGATATGGAGTTCCAGGTGCACCTACAATTGCCGCTCGAAGCAGATCCATTCTATCCTCATAGACACGAACATAGATTGTTTCTGTAAAATTATGAATTTTTATTATTTTTTATAGAAAAAGAAAAAAAGAGAAATACAACTATAAAAGTCTGCCACTGTTGTGAATAAAATGATAACACAGTTGACTTGGAAGGCATTTGTTACAAGTGCAGTTGCTGATAATTTCTGAGAATTTATCATCTATGAATCACCAAATTTAATATTTTTAAACCAATCTATCTATTGTTTAGAACCAAGAGTTCACACATAAATTTGAGCTCGTGTTTGGTTCTTCTATAGGTTTTTCTAGCAACACGATTCTAACCTAGGTTTATTTACTTTCAACTTCCACGCTAGTGTAGGGATAAGCCAATACATGTACAATTACACCAACCACATGTACTTTTTGAAATGCATATTTGGACCATTACATAATGGTATAGTGAAATAACATATTTTCTCACCTGGAAGATCTTTCTCCAAAATGCTCCATTCTTGGTGAACCTTCTTAAGCCAGCCTCTTTTCATCTGTACAAAAACCAAAATTCAACTAACCGCTGGACTAGCAAACTGATTCACTGTTTTAAGAACATAGATTCTATATCTAACCTGAGGAGATTGCAGGATTCCCATACCAGATCCACCAACAAAGTGGTGGTCTGAGCCACCGTTAACCATATCAAACTGCCTAAAATGTTCTGGAAGCTCGTTTCCAGATGGAAAGATGATGTCCTCGTTAGCTTCTTTGGCTCTTGGCTCTGAAGTCATTCTTCCATAAATTTCTGAATCATCATCTACCAGTGACTCATCAACAGTGTGCATATTGCAAAGTTCAAGGGCTTCCTCCTCATTAGGTGTCCCGAGTTTTTGACCATCTCCTGATGCAAGTTTGTATGCACAAACAACAGATGAACCCAAAGACCCCAATAGGCTCGAAGTGATACTAGTGAAAACCCCAATAGCGACTTGAGAAAGGGAATATGAACTAGAGTCCTTTAAATTGTTATAGTTCAAATCCAACACATCCTGGCAAATACATTTAAATTTAGTACCTACAACCATTTAATAAAAACTGAACTACGCATAATTACACCTATTACCAATAACCAATGTGGCCATGATTTGATGTTCCCTCTAAATTGTTAGATTGTTATTATGACAACTCAGGGTTGGGTTTTATCATTAGGAATTATTTCCTCATAAAAAATTTCAAATATGAACTGAACTCCAAAAGTCAAGTCATCACTCAGCTAGAATTTATTGATTATGTGGGAAATTTATGGTAAGGCTAATACAACAGAGTCTGCACATACTATCAAAGACTATTAACAGTTCTTTTAGTGGAGACTAAAAAGTTTTGACTCTTGCTACTTTCTGTAACCTGTTCTGATTTTTTTTGAACTCTTTACCAACTTGCTACGAGTTATTGTCTCACTTACAGAGATTATTCAATTCTTAACAGTATGAGAGAGAGAGAATTATGTCACCTTTCCTTTCTGGCCCACAAGTTGGTTCTCGTGTGCTGCAATGTCCCCATTTAATTGCTGAACATTTTCATCGTTTAGCATAGAAGTGGTAGCTGTGCCGTCGCATTTATTAACCCGACATATCTCATATGGTGCGACCTATGATGTTGTTGAGTAATAAACAAGAGTATTTAAAACAGTTAGTATACATGTATTTTTGAAATAAATGAGAACAATGAAGTAGAAGATTGAAAGGAAAAATCATTTTCCACAAAGGTGTGAAAAACATCAGAGGACCAACTCTATATTCTTCATAAATAGGCAAGTAATGAAATCAACCGAACCCAACCCCCCTCCACCCACACACATACAACATTCGAAATGAAAACCAAATATAAAAATTCAGTCTGTAAATCAACAACCAATAAATCTTTTAACTAATTGCAAGACTTCATTTCCAGTTCAACTAAAAGAGGATAAATTTCAAGAAAAACACAAGATAGGTGCAGACCTTGCTAGTGGCACCAGTAGCCCATTTCACTTCAATAGCCCCATCTTGGAAGCCAACTACTAAACCAATATGAGATAAAAAGTTGCTCTTCAAGTAATTATTCTGATCTTCACCATTATCATTAGCCTTAAGATGAGACTCTTCGCACGCACATATTTTAGAGATTGTGTGGTTATTGAAACAGTTTTCATCTGTTACATCCAAAAGTACACTCTTTTGCATTCTAAATACTGCATCACCCAGGCAGTATGAGTAGTCCGGGTGCTCAACCAATTCATATGAACTCACAATCTCCTCTATTTCTTTGTCCCCAAAAGCAGAGGAATTACACCATTTTACCTTCACTGTTCGTTCTTTTGAGTCCACACTTCTCACAACACCCCATCTTTGGACACATGAAACATTTGAATCGTCACATGTTCCCTTTTCTATAACAAATGCATCAGTCCAAAAATCATGAATATCAACAATATTCACAGGTAACAGAGAATGTGAATCTAATCCCACGGATTGGCTGCCATCCCGCCACTGCACATCAACTTTAGTCCTTGTCCGAACAATAACAGAAATTTCCTGAAAATTAGGGCTGGGGTTGTTTCTCGGAAGTACATTTTTTGATATCTCATGTCCTTCGACCAGCCCAGAGGAAAATGCATGTGGAAGAATCTGCTCCACTGGAAGAACACACCAATCACCAAGCTGCCAGTTTGCATGGGGAAAACAGGACAACAAGGTTAAATTTTTTGAATCCTGTAAACATGGGGGAGCAGACCATTCCTCACCATCGACGGCAGCACAGCCGAGCCAGTCAACATATACAAGTCCAGCGTCGACATTGCAGACAATGCCTTGTTTTTTTTTATTCTTTCGTGTACCACATAACCAAACAACTGATTTGGAAACAGAAGAGGGCTCAACTTGAACTTTCTGTCCTGGGTAGAAAGGGTATTGCGAATCTTCAAGTGCATCAGGAGAAATGGCAATGATTTTTTCTGGACCAATTGTGGTTAATTCACTCTTTGTACCATCATCAAATAGGACCGTGATACTATCAACTATCTTTTCCACTTTCCCAAGCCATGCCCCGCTAACTACATAATCTCCAACTGAAATGGAACGTATTTTCTGAAGATTCAAGGAACTTACATTGTGTATTTTTCTTCCATGGATATTTTCCAAGTCCACTGTTAATCCGACGTTGATCACCTTGCCCATTTGGCCCAGTGGGTCTGATGCTAAGCAAACTATGTCCCCATGCATGAATGACCTCTCAAATGAGAGGAAATCATCAATCTTTCCAATGGTTTCCTCGAGACTAGAGAAAATAGAACAGGCCTGTCCACCATATAGAGACTCAATATCATCGTGATCTTCAGAACTGCTGCTCTCGCTGAGACTGTCGAAGTCACTGTCTAGCAAATCCATAATACTGATACCAGATAGTACTCGTTCAGTTATAATTTTTACTTTTGCAAATTCAAAACAAATGACATTATTACTAATAAATGAAAGTAGGAGACAAAGATTGTTGAAATAGAAGTAGGATGCCATCTAAATAATGTTCTCACTTGTACCATACTCAAAAATGCATATCCTCTGTGATGTTCCTCTCTTAAAGACCTAATTATCACACTAAGAATTTAGCAGTGAAATGAAATTCACCTGTAGATTGAAGCTTGAATGTAGATAACATATACTAGAACATGAATTATAATAATTGTAGATGAAGTACGGGAGGCGAAGATTGTTTAAATAGAAATAGGATGCCATCAAAATAATGTTCACACTTGTGTGCCTTGCTAAAGAATATGTTCCCTCTGCAATGTTTGCCTCTAAAACGCCTAATTATCACCCTATAATTTAGCAAGTTAAATAAAAGTCACTTGTAGGTTGAAGCTTGAGAGTAGATACCATATACTAGAACATGAATAAGGTAATTGTATCAGTATTGTTGGTTATTTCATTTACTAACATGAGAACTAGTGTTCAGTTGAAATAACCCAAATCAACACCAATCATCAAATCAAATCGCTTCACATTAACAAGCACGAGCTGAGTAAGATTGTTTCCTGATGAAGCTAACTAAACGCAAAAAGAAGCATAATAAAATAATAATGACAATAGTAGAGAGACGTGTACCACTTGGGTTACGCTTTAGTCGTGGCTGACTAATTTGGAGTGTAGACCTCTGTCAACTGCACAATAACTAGCAAATTGCAACTGGAATCAGTAGTCTAGCCAAAAAAAATCAGAGGATAAACAGTGCAGTGTGTCTCTGTTTATTTTCCAAATTTTTTCGTACTGTTATTATCTGCACAAATGGAGATTAAATGCCAAAGGAGATTTGCCCACTAAAGAGATAAACGGAGTCTTGAATAAGACTCCAAAATGCCAAAGGAGATTTGCCCAAAAATGGACCAAAAATTCCCACCAGAAGGTATGGTCGAGCCAAAAAAAATCATGAAATGTAGAGAGTCCTTGTAGAAATTCCAAGTCGGATATCACCAACTGGAGCTAAGCCCTCAAAGTCTGGATTCCTGACTAGTCTTATAAGATGAGAGCTTAAAATTGTCGAACCCTCCTCAGCTAGCACGGCCAACTGGAGGAACTTCAAATTTGCCAAAGGAGATTTGCCCTGAAACGATATTACATGCACATATATTGCTAAAGACTTGAAGCAAATTTTTCTTTCTTTCAGAAATCAAATATGTATTGCCAAAGGAGATGTGCCCGAGTATAGCTGAATTTAAGCTCAGCTCCAGCCAATGCCAAAGGAGAGAGATTTGCCGCAGAGAAAGAGCTTCAACTAAGAACGAGTATAGCCAAGCCACCGGAAACAACACTGAATCTGATTATTATGTCCTGCAGCTAGAGTTCAATGAAGCTTTGTTATCGATCACCACTCTTCTTTTGTCAGATAATTGTTATTGCCAGTTTTAAATATCCGTGGAACCTGCATGCACACTGGCCATTGAAAAGAGAGTGAATATAAAGCAAGGGATAACAGAGAGTGTGAAACAAAGGCATATATTTGGATAACAGTACATGAAAAGAAAGAAAAAGAAAGTTCCCAAAATTTATACAATTTTTGTATTATCATTAGTCAGTGGAAGCAATCATCATATCAGGTCTTAACTAGTAAATAATCAAGTATTTGTCAGTTGGTTGATTCAAGATTTCATACAGTATATTCTGAAAAAAGGTATAAAATTGTGGATCAAATCAGGTGAAAAAGAGAACACGAAATGGAAATCTTTCCAATAATAACAGGAAAACCAATATTATTTTCTAGTATTATTACAATTTCTTGTAAATGAAAGCTATAAAGCAGCATACAAAAAACTTACTAAAAAGTTCTTACAGAAGATACCCTGAGGAACTTCTTTGTTATATTTTCTTGTAGAAAATTTTTGATAGCTAAAAAAATAAAGAGGAATCATGTGCAACTGTAAACTGAGAATATTTGATAGCATGAACTTCAACCCTACTTCATTTTCATTCCTTGCATTAATGAAGATCATTTTGATTAGATTGTGACTGTTGAGGCAAATGAATTTCAGAAACTCAGACTTCATCTTTCACTCATTTTCCCTTGATAGTCCATTGCTGCATAACAAACATGCACTGCAGGTTCAAACTGTAATAACTATCTAGCTACTGGGTTTCATATAAGCAACCTAGAAACAATAGAAAAGAGGATCTTGCGTACTGGATCTTTCAAGAATACAGAATTAAGATTTTTGACACGCGACAATATGTACCACACAAAGGATTCAGATCTAACAAAAGAGTTGCCTAAATGAAAATACACTTATAAAAACTGCTATAAGTGTAGTGACGACATAGTTAACAAAACACACATACTTTCAAGTGCAAAGAGCACCCAATGTTTAGTTCAAGTAGGTAATGCAACAGGGGAGCATATCAAAACCTTGATGTGATAATATCAATCATGTAGCCCATGCATGAAAATTTTTGGATGATCTAAAAAGAAGAGTTCTCTTTAAACTCTAGCATTTTCTTCACGAGCATCTCTATTTCATTCTCCTTGTTTTCGCCCGATCTCTTACTGGTCAAGTGATCAGCCCATCAAGGCCTTTACTAGAAGTGAAAGAAAACTCTGATTCCGGCTCTATCATCTAAATGATCTTGCTGAAGGGCATTTGGAGAGTGGATACTAAATTAAAAATTTTGTCCTTTCTTTTTAGCTTCTTTTAAAACACAACAATCATCTATAATAATTTTGGTATTTCCTTGAAAGATAGAAATAGATGTTATGTATGTATTTGGGGAAGATTCAAATTCAACACAATCAAATCGTTTACTTACCTAGACCTCCAGCTAAAGAAAGAAGAAAATCCTTTGCCGTGGCTCTTTTTTCTTTTTGCTAGATCTTTTCTACAGGTTCGAAGTTATTAATTCTACAGCAAATAAAACCCTAAAGATCATGTTGGAGACAGAGAATTGGATGCTGTAATTGGAATGGGAAGGGAAAAAAAAAATCTTTTCCTATTAGCATATTCTTAGAATCCGAATAATAAGACTCCAATTCTATGCCCCCTAAATCCTGATACAGCCAAAAATTAAACTCAATTCAAAATTCACATGCAAATAAAACCTCCATAAACTGCAACTGGAGACAACAAGCGCACATATATAAAATTAACATATGCAAACATGAATTATCTTAGTATATCATAACCAAGACTAAAAAGGAACAAGGACAAGTTAACAAACAAAAACCCATAAAACTGAAAAAATCTTGTCCAAGAATAAAGAACCGTACCAGTTGATAACCTCCATCTCCATAAGCTGCTGATGCTGATCAACTGAATCGAGCTCGGGGAACAAAAAAAAAAAAACACCGCACTCACTTTTTCCTCCAAGTTTCCAGCAATTTCTTGGGGGTGTATCCTTTGGGGGGGGAAGAAATACTGAAATTGATGATCACTGGAAGCAAGGAAAGGAAAGATTATGGAAACTCAGAGAGGCCAACACGATGCTCTCCAAATCCCACCCTTCCATCTATTTTCAAAGTTCTCAAACATCGCAAACGGGGTTCTCTCTCCTTCTCTTTTGTTCTCAGACGCCCAGCTTTCTTCTTTCTATTTTGTTACTGTGAACTTCATTTTCAGTGTGTCGTGATCTGTTGGGAGGTTAAGCCAATGGGATATAAACGGTTCTATAATCTGTTTCCACAGGGATATACCATAGAATCTCTCCTGTGTTTTTCTGTTTTTCTTTCTTTCCGAGAAATTGACACGCCTTTTGAAAAATGGCTAAAAACTGAAATGTTTTCATTCATGGCCTTATGTTTAAAAAAATATAAACTTCTCCGTTCGATCCCCTTTTTTTTCCAATAATCATATTTTTCATTATAACGAAGAAAAAA
This sequence comes from Fraxinus platypoda, assembly GCA_903798405.1. Lineage (NCBI taxonomy): Eukaryota > Viridiplantae > Streptophyta > Magnoliopsida > Lamiales > Oleaceae > Fraxinus > Fraxinus platypoda. Next base: position 1,613 of record CAIGRT010071647.1, on the reverse strand, counting down.
TGGGCATCAAACTAAAGTACCTATAAAATTTTAAAATTCCCGGATAAATCCTAAAACTCTTTCTTTTTTTTCCTCAATTCTAAAATTCATTTATTTCACTCACACAGCTCAACCCAAAATGCAGAGCCCATTCGTCAACATCTCATCCAAGGAGATTATCACCGTGTCGCCTCCACTGTCTTGTTTTTTTGTGAAAAAAAAAAAATGTAAATCCAACCAACTCGACGTGTCATTTTCATTTCACTTCTTCTGAATTTCTACTTCGACCAATCAAAACGTAGAATTTATGAAAGGACAGAGAATTTCAAACTGGATATTGTATATAATTTGTGGTTTGATGTGTAAAATAACAAGTTTTCGTTGGTCACATATCGAATTCCATAGGCATCTATTGAGTTTGTCGGTCAAATCTCGAGTTTTCTATGCAAAAATCGAGTATGCTGGGCAAATCTTGAGTTTACTCTGTATTAAACTTCAAGCACGCATACCTTTTGATTCATAACATGGAATTGCACTCCATTTTTTGCGTTTAGCTCTAAGGGTTCGTTTGATTGCAAATATGAAAAATGAGTGGAAAGAAAATGAATTTTAGGGAATAAAATTGTCTAAAAATTGTTTTACTGAGAATTGTAATTAATTGTGTTTGATTGGTATAATTTTTTGTTGAAAGTTTAGTGTCCGTTTGGTTTCATTTTTCATGAAAATTGTCCATTAAAGTGATAAATTTTTTTACCATTGGGTCTAGAATTTGTTCCAATTGCCAAAAAAAAAATTTAAAAATTTAAAAATTTTAAAAAAAATTACCATATCGAATACCATTCGTTTGGTTTTGTTTTGAGTGGAAATTTTCAATAAGAGTGATAATATTTTTTACAATTGTGTCTAGAATTTTTTTCAATTGCCAAAAAAAAAAAAAAAAAAACCAAAAAAATATTTTCTCACCAAAATATTTAGAATTTATTTTCCTCAAAAATGTGGAAAATTTAAAAAGTTGAAAAATATTTTCTCAGAAAAATTTCGCCAATCAAATACTACAAAAATTGAAAAATGAAAAATATTTTCCATNATTGCCAAAAAAAAAAAAAAACTGGAAAATCAATTCCCACAAAAGAAAAGCAATTCCTCCAAATCCAGGAAAGCAAGCGCGTGAGGGGCAGAGGAGGAAAACATTTTCCAGGCAAAATTTGTCCTATCGATCACTACAAAATTTGGAAAATAGAAAACATTTTTCAAGTTCCATTGAAAATATTACTCAGGACCTAAATTTAATATCTTTTCTATGATATATTATTTAAGCAGTGGACATCTATATAACAAAAATTGTACATTAATTTTCTTTCATGCTCCGTACGCAGGTTTCTCATTTTGCCTCTCTTGATCATTTTATCCCCAAACTTCATTCTTTTTGCATCAATCATTTTTAACTTCGTAGTGTAACCTATAAAAGCAATATATATACTGTGTACACTACAAAATTCAAGATTCTACAATTTCAAGTTTCTATAAAATTCGAAAGTTAACAACATTTCGACATTTCACAATATTTCGAGATTCTCTAAATTTTGAGATTACACTAATATCGAATTTTGGAGAATCTTTGTATATAGTGAAAT
>CAIGRT010071641.1:0-12894 GCA_903798405.1 Fraxinus platypoda | reverse complement strand
ATAGATGTTGACACATTGGTTTACACTCATATGAGTTGACAAATTAGGTACATTGATCTTAATACCACATTTTTAAATCAACTACCAATTTTTTGACACATAGAGGGTGTAATCAAGGTGCAGAATTTGTGTGTACAAGTATTTTAATCTAATCATAGGATCACCGTTTATTCTTGTTACCTTGGTTTTCATATTTGTCTGGTTTGTACTATTCATTAATAGGTTTCACTAGATATCCTTATAAAGTGCCTTTTGCTCTCTCTCACTTACGTCCTTTCATCTCTCTACACTTCAAACCAAACCAAACCAAACCTTAAGGGCTTGCTTGAGAGTTTTATTTTGACCGATTTTGAGTGATATCATTTATGAGGTGTTGGAAAAATTGGTTCTTACTAGATTTTTTGTGCATCAATTTTAGATGGTGTAATGTAATTTTGACCGATTCTCTCAACCCACCAAATTGACGATTTTTTACTGTTTCTCAAATTCTCTACTAATTTTACCTTTTATAAAATAANTGGTTCTTACTAGATTTTTTGTGCATCAATTTTAGATGGTGTAATGTAATTTTGACCGATTCTCTCAACCCACCAAATTGACGATTTTTTACTGTTTCTCAAATTCTCTACTAATTTTACCTTTTATAAAATAATTATTTTCAACAAACATATTTTATTTAATATTAACTTATAAATAAAAGTATACCAATTAAAAAATTATTTATAAGCAAAAAAAATTATATTATAATTAAAAAATTACATATGAAAAAAATATTACTTATAAGATAAAAAAAATTATGTAAAAATATTACTAATAAGACAAAAAAATCACTTATAAAATATAAAAAGTTACTTATAAGTAAAAAATTCACTTATGTGTAAAAATTATTTAAAAGTACAAAATTAACTTATAATTATAAAAGTTATATATAACTAAGAAATACTAACATAAAATTTTGAATGAATATTTAACTTTATTAAACTTTTTAAGTTAAATATTAACTTCTATGATAAAAAATTATATATAAATAGATTATCACCTATAAGTACAAAATTTCATACCAAAAATCATAAATTCAAAACTTCTCTAAGGGTATGTAACTTTACATTTTTAAAAATTATTTTGGGACTAATGGATAATAAACTCTACGAACTATTTTAAAAATAGCTACAAAAACCACTCCTAAATTGTCCATTTGTAAACGCTCAAAATCCATACTTTCAAAATGGCTCAAAACTGATCAACGAAACTCGTGAGCAGGCCATAAGTTAATCTACTCTCCTTACATATGCATGCATGCATACATGTATGTATGTATGTATGTATGTATACACAAGACTTCGCCGATGATAATAGCGCGGAGGCTGACGGGATGGTAGTGGTTTGGAGTTGCGATGGAGGTGGAATCGATGCGTCAAAGGTGGTGGAGTCAACGATGATGTTGGTTGGGTTCGAGCTTCAGGTTCAATCCTACTGACGATGAAGTGGTTCAATACTATTTTGAGGTGAAAAGTCAACGGAAGATATTTTTTGATTCGATGCTATTTCTGAGATCGATATTTACAAGGTCGAGCCTTGGGATCTCCAAAGTATACACTTCCCAAACCCTTTCTTTCTTTATATTTTGAACTCCATATGGTGTTCATTTTCATTTTTGCTGGGGTGCGTTGGTAAAGTATTGAGAGATGCAGATTAGGAATAGCCTAGGTCTTCATAAGTTGATTTTTGTTTTTATACATAAGTGACGCCAATTTTTGAATCTAACTGCAAGGCCGAGCTTTAGGCAGATGCAGATCGAGTTGCTCGATTGAGCATTGAAAGGTCAACCGTAAAAGGAATAGCACAAGTGTATATATTTTAGTTACTTGGATTTTACCGTTAATAGGGAGATTGTGGTTCAATATTTATTCTTCTGTATTTATAATCAGTACGATTTGCTTTATGTATAAGTAGGCCCCCTTTAATGCAGAGATTGATACGGTGCTGCCTCTTTAATGAAGAGATTGATATGGTGCTGCCTTTGTAGTAAATTTAAAGGTAATTAGCACATAACGTCCACATATTTCATTGTTATTGTGGAAAACGTCAATACCTTTCATTTTTTGACATTTTCACCCTTATTTTCATCTTTCATCATGCAGAAGGTCACTTTCATCTATTTTCTCAATTAATAATTGTGAGATAACGAATGAACCATTCTTTTTAAATAAAACAAAAGGAAAAAGAAAAAACTAATTGCAACGACACTCCCAAAATTTTTAAAAATGCAAATGAGTCCAAATAAATTATTAAAAGGGTAATTAGTACATAATGTCCATATCTTTCACTGATATTGCGAAAAAAGTCTCTACTTTTGTTTTTGTATTTTCACCCTTAATTACACCTTGGATTTTGCAAAGCATCATTTCCATCAATTTTCATCCAATTTCTCAATAAAAAATCGTGAAATAATGAATATGCCATCTTTTTTAAATATTTTTTTAAAATTTATAATTTTTTAATAATTTATGTGGGACTCGTTTACATTTTTTATTTTTTAAAATTTTTAAATAAATTTACTTGAGACTCGTTAGTCGTTTGCACTTTTAAAAAAAATATTTTTTAAATAATTTATTGGGGACTCGTTTGCACTTTTTAAAAATTTTGGGATTATGGATGCAATTAATGTTTTAATTTTTTATTTAAATAGGAGGGTATATTCGTCATTTCATAGCTTTTTATTGAGAAATTAGATGAAAATTGATAGAAATGATGGTTTACGTAATTAAATGTTAATTAAGGATGAAAATGCCAAAACAATAAAAGGTATGGACTTTTTTGCAATAATAGTGAAAGGTAGGGACATTATGTGCTATTTACCCTTTTTAAAATTTATTTGGAATTCATTTGCGCTTTTCAAAAAAATTTGGGACTATGATTGCAATTAGTTTTTTTCTTTTTTTTTCTTTAAAGAGAAGGGTATATTCGTCATTTAACAATTTTTAATTGAGAAAATGAATGAAAATGACATTTTGCGAAATGAAATGTGGAAATAAGAGTAAATGCCCAAAAATAAAAGGTAAAGACGTTTTCCATAATAATAGTGTAAGGTGGGGACGTTATGTGCTAATTATTCTAAATTTAACATTCAATTCAGTAACCATAAACTTTTTTCATTTTTTACATACTGTAAGCTGTTTAAGCGGTGAAAATTACTATTATTTAATTGTTATGGGATAATACTTTGTATTGAGTTATGAGACTTCATTTTAATATTTGTATGTGTGGATTTGTTAGAGAACATACCAGTCGTTTGGTGTATAAGGTTTTGTTGCCAGAATATTTGGCACGACCAGTGTTTAATCGCTTCATTTTCCACATTATAGTGAAATTTTACGAAATAAGATTTCATTCACATAACTATGGACTGAATAATGTATTTTCTTTGCTTCATTGTTTTCTATGGTTACTTGGAAGTTTAATTAATCTTATGTCTAAGTGTTAGAATTAATGAGTCATTAGATAGATCAAGCCGTTGCTGTGGAGACTGATTGCTCAACAGATTTCATAGTGCTTGCATTCCTTAAATTCAGGAGTGGGGAATAATTCTGTTGCACACTTGGCAACAATGTATAGGTGATAGGACTATAAGTTTGTTAAATGTTTTCTTGTACCGGATGTAATTGTTTATATAAGATGAATGTAAAGACGAGATTATTATGCAGCAAAATAGAAGAGAAACTTCAATATTTTCACTTGGTATCAGAGCAAGATGGCTAACACCGAGTCTAGAGTCTAAGCCCCTGTAACTGAGTTCACATCTTCCTCTTCTACTCCACAGAAGCTGATATGTTTCAGGCATCACCCTTTGGAATGAACCTTACCCAAACACCGTTAATAAAGCTTGACAAAAACAAATTCCCGCTGTGGCAAAACATGATTATACCTATAATCAAATGCCACAACCTTGAAGGTTATCTACTGGGAACTAAGGAATGCCCGCCAAAATTTCTCAGTGTCCAAACTACGTCTGAAGGGGAAGAAGCCATAAAGGTTTCCCAGAATCCAGAGTACAGCAGATGGATGTCAATCGACCAACTGCTAATGGGATGGCTGTATTCATCCATGACTCCTGAGATTGCAATGAGAGTTATGGGATCTACTAGCTCGAGCAAGCTGTGGAATGCAGTCAAAGAAAGTTATGGAATAATGAATAGATCAAGGGTTACTTTCCTCACAGGGGAATTGCAAGGACCAGGAAGGGTTCAATGACTATGGACCAGTATCTTACCGCTGTAAAACAACTGGCTGACAACCTACAAGTTGCTGGAAAAACGGTTGATCATGGTGACCTTGTGACTCAAGTCCTTGCAAGGCTGGATGAATAATACACGCCCATCGTGGTGCAAGTTAATAGCATGGAAAACATCTCCTGGTATGAGCTTTCATCAGTCATTATGACGTTTGAAAACAGACTTGAACATCTCAATCAAGTTAAGAATGGCCTGGTATCCTTCAGCATAACTCAGTCAAGTGTGTAGTTAGCACAGAGGTCTGGATCAGGTGGTGGTAGGACCTTTAAAACTGGTGCTAGTGGGAGGTTCACAAACTTCAGAGGAAGAACAAGAGGCAGAGGAAGAGCAGGGAAAACAAGTGAGAGTCGAGGACCATGTCAAATCTGTGGGTTAAGTAATCATACAGCTAGCTAGTGCTACAATAGGTTTGATGATAAGTATATGGAAAATAGACCTAGCAATCAGATCTATCAGAACAACAACCCAACTGCTGCAGCCTATATAGCTTTACCTAGCACGGTTGAGGATCCAACCTGGTTTGCAGATTCTGGAGCTAGCACACATATAACAACTGATAAAGGTAATCTGACTGCTACAAAGAAATATGGAGGTAAGGAGAAATTGTTATTAGGTAATGGTAATTCATTGCACATTGCTCACATTGGAGAAAGGAATATCTGCACATTGAATAACAATTCCATTACCTTGAATAGAATTTTACATGTGCCTGTTATTAAGAAAAAATTGATTAGTGTCTCTCAACTAACAAATGATAACAGTGATTTCATGGAGTTTTATCCTGATTATTGTGTTGTGAAAGATCTGAAAACGAAGAGGACTTTACTGCAAGGGACACTTAGAGACAGATTGTATCAGGTGGAGTTATCAAGTTCCAAATACCAACCTACTGTCCAAGAGTCAACCAATCAGATTAACTTCAGTCTCACAAACTTCTCAGTCAGTTCAAGTTGTCACGAATCTAGCAAAAGTGTCAAGTTATCTAAGTCCCAGATAGATGTCTGTCATAGAAGATTGGGTCACCCTTCGAACCTTGTATTGAGTTAAATACTAAAGTCATGTAATAGAGTTGCAAAAGCTAATGAAAATCCTAATTTCTGTGAAGCCTGTCAATTTGGAAAATCCCACACATTACCTTTCAATTTATCTTCATCACATGCATCTGGTGTTCTGGAACTCATACATACTGATGTTTGTGGACCAGCACCAACAGGTTCTACCTCAGGCTTTAGGTTTTATATCACCTTCATTGATGATCATAGCAGGTTCACCTGGATCTACCATATGAAACACAAACCAAACATCTTCATTCAATTCAAAAAACTGGTAGAAAATAGATTTGAAAGGAAGATAAAAATCCTCCAATCAGACGGTGGAGGTGAATATAAGAAACTAGAACAAATTGCCATACATTTAGGAATTGAGCTTAGAATATCTTGCCCCTATACTTCAGTACAGAATGGCAGGGCAGAAAGGAAGCACAGACATATCACCGAAATAGGATTAACTCTCTTAGCCCAAGCACAAATGCCCTTTCACTATTGGTGGGAATCCTTTAAGCCAGCTACCTTCATGATAAATCGATTGCCAACTCCCACACTACAACATAAATCTCTCTTTCAGATCCTCTATAAAAGGGACTTTGACTATAAAATGCTAAAAACCTTTGGATGCACTTGCTATCCTTGCTTAAGACCCTATCAAAAGCACAAATTCGACTTCCATTCTCAAAGGTGAGCATTCCTTGGCTATAGTGATTCACATAAAGGATATAAATGCCTGAGTCCAACTGGTAGAATCTATGTTTCAAGGCATGTGGTGTTCAATGAGTCAGAATTTCCATTCAAAGCTGGTTTCCTGAATAGATATGCTCAACCCCAAACTTTAGACAGGATCATTACCTATCTTCCAGTTGAAACTAAACCAAATTACACCATAATATCCCACAGTGAAGCTAATACAATTCATCTTACTGTCTCAAATGATACAGGGTCCTCCAACAGAGACTCACAACATGAATCTGAAGAAGGGATAAACGCAAACAAATACAATCTTTCATAGACAGACTGAATAAGTGTTTTGCACTTAAGGATATGGGAGACCTCAACCAATTTTTAAGCATTGAAGTAAGCAGAACTGAAATGGGGCTGTACCTAACACAGACGAAATATGTAACTGATCTACTTAAGAAATTTGGCTATGAGAGTCTGAAACCAAGCTTGACACCCATGGCTGTTGGGAAACAAGTCTCAAAGGTTGAAGGAGAAATAATGAAAGATCCAACCCTTTACAGAAGTGCGGTTGGTGGATTGCAGTACTTAGTACACACAAGGCCAGATATTACCTATGCAATGAACAAAATGAGTCAATTCCTTCAGTCACCCACTGATGTTCACTGGAAGACACTCAAGAGAATTTTTAGATACCTCAAAGGAACTCTATATCATGGCTTAGCCATCAGGAAAAAGTGACAGCTTGGATATAACAGCATTTACGGATTCAGACTGGGCTTCATGCCCTGATGATAGAAGGTCCACGGCTAACTATTGTGTGTATCTTGGGGATGATCTTATATCTGGGCGGTCCAAGAAGCAGCAAGTTGTCGCCAGATCAAGCACGGAGGCTAAATATAGAGCATTAGCTCACAGTGCAGCAGAAGTCACCTGGATACAATCCTTGCTGGAAGAATTGAGTATATCACAGAAGATAGTTTCAAAGGTTTGGTGTGACAACCTGAGTGCTAGTGCACTAGCCTCAAATCTGGTGTATCATGCTCGCACCAAGCATATAGAATTAGATGTTCACTTTGTCAGAGACAAAGTTCTGAGGAAGGAATTGGAGATCTACTATGTGCCGTCTTCAGACCAGATTGCGGATGTGTTAACAAAACCTCTTTCTCATTCAAGATTCCTATTCTTTAGGGACAAGCTTGGAGTGTTCAAGACACACTCCACCTTGAGACGGGGTGTTAGAATTAATGAGTCATTAGATGGATCAAGATGTTGCTGTGGGGATTGATTGCTCAACAGATTTCATAGTGCTTGCATTCCTTAAATTCAGGAATGGGGAATAATTCTGTTGCACACTTGGCAACAATGTATAGGTGATAGGAATATAAGTTTGTTAAATGTTTTCTTGTACCGGATGTAATTGTCTATACAAGATGAATGTAAAGAGGAGATTATTATGCAGCAAAATAGAAGAGAAACTTCAATATTTTCACTCTAAGGTTGTGTAACAAGGAACTAATTAGGCATTGTTTATCCATAGAGGAAAGGAAAAAGGAGAGGAGATAATTGATGAATATTGATTAACCTCAATTTTTTGCTACCATGATGAAAACCAGATTTAACGTTTCCTGAACATATGGTTGAATATCATTGAAACTGAAAGTAAAAGGATTCATAATTGGTAAAGTTTCTCCTTATTTACATCTCCTTAGTCCAACGACTTGTGATTTTAACTGGAGCTGGACATGGGAAATAGATTCAATGTTTCGTTTTATGTGTCAGTTGCATAAAACTAAATTAATTATCAGTGTCATTAGTATTGTCCATTACTATATGTACAACTCTATGTACGTATATGCACGTGTATTTATATAATGTAAGCACCAATATATTTTTCGGCTCAAGTTTTTAACATTTTTTTTTCCTAATATTTCCATATTCCAAATATTTTTCATTCTTATATGGTGGTTTTTTAGGTATGTCGAATTTGAAGACTAGAGATTTTGAATGGTATTTCTTCAGCATGCTGGACAAAAAATATGGTAATGGAGCAAGGACCAACAGGGCAACTAAAAAAAGGTACTGGAAGACTACTTGAAATGACAGGACTGTCCACCATAAGTCACAGATTGTGGGAATGAAGAAAACTCGTTTTATCACATTGGCCGAGCTCCAAAAGGCCAGAGGAGTAACTGGGTTTTGCACCAGTACCAACTTGCTGATTTGGAGTTGCAAAAAGCTGGAATTAATCAGGTGGGTGCACATGATTGTGTATCTCGATCTTTTAAGTTATTCTTTGCCTTCGCCTGATGGATTATTTTGAGCTGACAAAATTAGTTTGGATGATGAATGTCCGGTTTCCGGGGATGTAGGAAAAAGTAGCAAGTTTGAATTGACCGATAGAAATAAGTTGACTGACAGTGATTTTAAATCAGATAAAAGAATAATTATATGTGATGATATAATTGTTTTATGGCCTTTATTAGTAGTAGTGTTATATTGATTGAATGAATTGAATTTTTGATCTTTTTGATTTTCTTTTAGTAATCTGATTTGTGTCAATTAATTTGAAAGCTAGACTCATTAGAATTTTGATTGGTTTGATGTTCAATATCTGGGATTTTTCATGTTTTGGGTTTTAATTTAATTCCATGCTCTTTCAATTAACTTTCACGGCTTCTTTATGTTTTTATGATGCATTTTCCTGTCGTTCGATTTTATTTGTTAATTTTTTATTCTTTTCTGAATTTCGATTGTTATAGATGAATTTGTGTGACATTTCCGTTATAATTCAAAGTTTCCCAATTTCAAAAACTATGCTGTGATTTGAAAGACTATTACTTTCATTGCTTATGAATTGTGCTTAATCTCATTCTATCATCATCATAAATTCATTCATTTTATTGATTGTTGATTGTTGTGTGTTTTTTCATGGGCATTTCACTTTTTCTAAGCGAGCTGAATTCGTCATGATTTTGTTCATGTCAAATCTATGGATCTTCTTGTTGTATCCGTTTCTTCTTTCTCTTGGCAGAAAAAAACGATATGGTTTTTGATAATGAAACAGAATCGAGTTACTATTTTAGTGCTATTAAACTGATACTGCTTTAAGAATTGTCCTTTTATGAAATGCCTGAATTTTTCTCTGTTGATTGTATTCTGTCTTAATTGAACAAGTTCTGCTAGTTTAAATCACAAAAGGATATAACAAATTCTGTTTATTTGGCATGTGAATAAATTTGTTTAGTATTTATCGTGTATGGAAAGAATTTGAATATTTGAATTTAAAATCCAAACAATTCTCTTATATAACACTCTTGTTTGATATTATTTTCATTCATTTTATTTTTGAGTTAAAAGAGAAATTATTATACATACAAACACGGCAGAAAGCATTTTAAAGTCAGCAACCAAGTTGAGAAAAGTTTTGGAACGTGCAAAGCATACTTGTTTCAAAAACCCATTTGATCTTACAAGGTAGGATACTCTGTGCAAGTTGATGTCCTTGCAATATTATAATTTTTTTTACGTAATTTATTTCATAAAATGCTAATTGAAAAAGAAGGAAAAATTATTGATGTGATGGAAAATATTATTTTATTGAAGAATGTGTGGTTGAAAATGAGTAGAAGAACGAGAATGAAAATTTTAATGTGTACCAAACATGAGCTTAATGAAACGAAATGTGAGATTTTCTTCGGATTTTATCATTTGTTTGGTCAGAAATGTGTTAGAGCATTCGATTGATCTCCGACTGCTCTTGATGAAATGGTGGTATGGAATGTCATAAATTTATGTTTAAAAATTTATTATATTGTTTTGGACGCACATATCCTACTGGGTTTAAATTACTCATTCCTTCAAATTTTAACATTTCAAATTAGATCGGTCAGCGTGGATGGTGGCTGAGCGGTGTGTGGGTTGTCCAGGTAAAATTTTAGAAAAACATTAAACAATAAATTTTGTTATGATATTTTGTGTTTCTTTATTTCTATTAAATGTTCTAAATTTCGCGACTCTATGTTTATTTAATTCAGTATATGAATGTTCAAATAAATTGAGGGTTTAAATTTTCAATTAAATATTTCTGCTTCAAGTATGATTATGAAATGATATCGGTAACACCTCAAAATTGACTTATTTGGGGCATTACATGCTTTAAGGAAATTCGTTGAACCTGATTCCCAAGTTGAATCGTCCATCCATATCCCAACAAATGCGACGCTAGAGCCACATTGATTGAGAGGTCTATATCCCAGTTTTCACTTTCCTCTCTATCTCTGTCCCAACATATGGATACCACTGTGAATAAATCACCATCTCCTTCACCTCCGATCACAAGTCGAAGCCAGGCTCATCATATGAAATTTATAGGTACATTTTTCATAGGGATAGCAAAAAAATCTGACAATCCCAATCCCATTTTCCATATAGGACGGGGTGAGGACGGGTAATGGGTGCCCCGTTCCGTTTAATTTTTTTGTAATTTTTTTTTTAGAATTCAATACTGTAAATGAAAAATTTCACGAAATTTCATTAGTTCTAATAGAATATAGCAACTAAAATTATCTAAAAAATATGACAAACAATAAAAGTCTTAGTTTACCAAGTATATTTGAATAATTTAACTTTTAAAAATAAGTAAATATTAAAAAATATATTATTGTCTCAATCTAATAAATGGGGGCAATAAAATGAATTATCAAAAACTAAAAAAAAAAAAAAATTAAACGGGGCAAGGGCCTCGTCCCGCCTCGCCTTAAACAGGTAACAGGGCGGGGCAGGGCAGGGGAGGTTGCCACGACCCAGCCCCGTGCCCCCCCCCCTCCCGGGCCGTTGTCATCCCTAATTTTCCAAAAAAGTTGAAGAAAAGATTCATCTACCTATTACAATATTAGTTGCTTCGACTGTATTTTTCTTATTTTATTTCTAGCTTAGTAGGATGATTTAGGAGAATATACTTGATAATCCCAATATAGGCATAGCCCGACCATGATCACCCCGAGGAGCAAAGCTACTCATCACACCGATTTTCGTGACAACCTCCTTGAGTAAAGTACCTCGATCATACTATTACTCGATCACGTGATCGAACATCCCCACCACATAGATCTCGTCGAAATATATCCTCGGGAAACAATATCCTCGTTGCATGAGACCTCCTCGAGGTCATATCTCAATCCCGAACCTAGCAATCTCCAACCTAATAGGACTTTCCTATATAATAAGGCTTATCCAATTCTAATGAATATGAGTTCTGCTAAAAATATGCAACATCTTCCTGAAATGATTCTACCACGAGAGTTTTATCTTCATCCAAGCACATGGATGGTACAACATCAATCAAGTTCCAACTCCTAATCATGATAGAACTCCTAGGGATTTCAACTGTGTAATCCTATCAAGAATACACTATACACCTCTATAAATACAGCACTCCAATTCATTATCAATGTACGTTTTTACATACAATTTGAGCACTCAAGCTTTTTTACATTCTCTCTGACTTAAGTATCGGAAGAGCGACGATGACACACTTCGACGCCTTCATTTCAGGTATCGAAAGATCACGTTTGTGTTCATTCTCAGTCGTTAAGCTCGGAATCTAGGAAATGCCTTCTTGTCGTCTCACTGTGTAAATCAAGAATTGAGCTCGAAGAAGATAATTGACACTCCTAGACAATAATATAAAATACAATTATTTCAGAAAGAATTATGTACCGTATTAAATAATACAGAAGCGTGTTAAATTGCTTTATAAGTCACGTTTTACTCCTTTAATAAAAATGGCATCACTGACCCATCGATAACAATTATACTATTTGTACAATCATACTTGACAATATTGATGTTGTCAAAATTCGAGCCATTGATTTAAAACAGTTTTTGAAATGAATGTACGTGATATTACCACGTGTAAATTGTCAAACTAGATTGTAATTACAGCGTTAATCATCTTTTACTCCTGACTTTGTTGGTCCTCGTCTCCATTCCGAGTGAACCCGGGACGACTCGGTGGCAACTCGCTCACCTTCTTGCCATCTCCTAAGCAGTTTTGATTCAGCTCAGCAACTCCGTAGCTCAGTACTGTTCACCTCATAAGTAAAACATGAACACAACGAAAACAGGAAAAAAATTCATCCCAATCCCATGCCGGGAACGTCAGAATTTGCAAATGTAGGCTTTGCAGGTGAGATAATTCGGACGAGTCACCCCAGTCAAAATTTGAGGAATTTGTTTGAAGTCCTTTTAGCATATAGACTTATCAGAATATAAAAGCGGCCGTGACTCGGCCCAGAGCTCAATGTTGCTTCTGATTCCGACATGGCAGTACCTCTGAAAATCCTCAAAGCTCATGAATCGGGCCGAATTATGATGATTCGATTCCGTGCTGGCCAGATATCGTAGAATTTCTTCAAACAGTGATTCATCGCAAGGAATGGTTAATGGGCCTGAATTGGTGAATCCATACTCCTCCTCGGCCTGGATCAACAGTTTCTTGAATACTGGGTGGTTTAAATATGTAGTTCGAATGACGAATCTTCTGTAAGTGGTGCCGACGGCGACCACCACGTGGCCGGTCGGGACGTCGGAGGGTGTGCAGCGGGAGGTGGCGGCTGCTTTCTTGCGCCAAAGTTTTAGCATCTGGCGGAGACGGACAATGTGGCGGATTTTGCTACATGAAGGCATGATTTTTTATCTTCTTTCTGTTTAGAGTCTGTTTGAATTTGTTAAGTTTTGTGTTGAATGAGTGCGTGAGGGGTTGAACGGGGAACGAAGGAGGTTATATAGAGTTGGAAGGGGGTGTTTTATTCACGTTACGAAAGAATATATTTTAGGGAAAACCCCCCATGTACAGGTGGGGGTTTCAC
>CAIGRT010071616.1:0-11639 GCA_903798405.1 Fraxinus platypoda | reverse complement strand
GTAAGGCAAAAATAAGCAGCCCATACCCCATAGAGTTGAGAAAGTACCTGAAGTCACGGAGAACGGAACTGTAGAGTTTCCATCTTCCATTGTTCAAACGTAAGGCAAAAATAAGCGTCAGCGAATGAGGAAAAAAAATGAGAAAAGAGATCACTCAACAAATGTCAGTATCGTGCTTGAAGAGCTTCTAATCGTCGGGAATTTCTATTCGCCGGGATGTCGTAGGTCGGAGCTGGAGAATGCGGTGGGAAGTTCCTTTGATTTCCCAATTTTTTTTGGCGCCCTCAGTTTTCCTCTCCTTTTTAGACAAGAAAATTAAAGAAAGAAGAAAGAGAGAATGGGTCGTATTTGAAATGGGTCAAACAAGTTTTTAATCTCAGCTCTCCATTGCTGTTCAATCTCAGTCCTACACCTCACTTTGTCATCAACTTTTGTCATCCAACTTGGTTAAAGTAGCATTATTCTTATCCAAGTCATTTTTGTGTCATTCGATGTAAAATCATCTTCATCGGACTCATTTATTTCAACTCAAGAATTTTTATTATATTTTCTAAATGGTGGGATATCATTTTAACTTCCTTATCATCATCACAATCATAACATTCCAAGATTCTTCATTATTAGCATCATTTGCTAATGAAACTAGAGAAATACCAAAGAAGAAAGAGGCTAGGGCTCGGTATTGCAACTGTACGAAAAATTTGTTATTATTATTTTTTATGTTATGTTGATGGGTTGGGCTTTGCTAGGCTAATTTCTACACATTTTTTAACAAAAATGCATGCGCATTTTGACGTTTAAGCATGTATATGCATTCAACGAAATGAGTTGATCACATTGTCATACACATAGCACATATGCGAAGCGTTTTGAAAAGACATCAAGCATATGAGAGAATAAGCAAAGCAAAGCATGCATATGCGCGCATTTTATGCTTGTAACCTAGGGGTCCGTTTGATTGCAAGGGTGAAAAATGGGTGGAAAGAAAATGAATTCTAGGGAAAGTAATTGCCTAGAAATTGTTTTCCAAGGAATTGGAAATTAAGTGTGTTTGATTAGTATAATTTTCTAACCGAAAAATTTTAAAATTTTTTGTTCGTTTGATTTTATTTTACATGGAAATTGTCTATGTTTTCCACAATTGGTTATAAAATTTGTTTCCATTGCCAAAAAGTAAAAAAAAAAACGAAATTTTTTTCCTAAAAAATCATTTTTTAAATCAAAGTTTAGTGTTCGTTTGGCTTTGTTTTACATGAAAATTGTCCATTAAAGTGAATTTTTTTTTTTTCCAATTGATTATGAAATTTNTTATAAAATTTGTTTCCATTGCCAAAAAGTAAAAAAAAAAACGAAATTTTTTTCCTAAAAAATCATTTTTTAAATCAAAGTTTAGTGTTCGTTTGGCTTTGTTTTACATGAAAATTGTCCATTAAAGTGAATTTTTTTTTTTTCCAATTGATTATGAAATTTGTTTCCATTGCAGAAAAAAAAAAGCAACATGGAATTCATTTTCCCACCAAAAAGGTGGGAAAACCAATTCCATCAAATTATGGAATTGGCACATGTGTGAGGGAATTGTGGAAAAAGTTTTCTATGGAAAATTTGTACTATCAAACATGCCAAAAGATGAAAAATGAAATTTGAATTCCATTTTCCATGGAAAATATCCTCTATCAAACACACCCTAATTGTTCTCTATAAATATGAAGATTTTGGTTCTTAATAAAATAAATAATAATCTATTGACTTCTTTATATTTCTTATCTTATTCTCTATTTTCTAAAATGTTATCGGTATGAAATTCTAGTCAATTAAATTATCAAGATTTATTTCTCTTTTTACTTACAAATCTCTATCAAATTGAGGTGGAAAAAAAAAAAAAAAACCTTCAATCAAAGAAATACAAAAAGTTCACCCCAATTGAATTTACAAAGAGAATCATTTTTCTTCCTAAAGTAAAAGTCAGTGTCCTCTTAACTTTAAATTGCATAACTAAGTGATATAATTATTTGATCTGGTTACATCGATTTGTCTACACCAATTTATGATAACTAAATATTTGCTCGAATGTAATTTTTTTTGTAAGTTATTCAGATGAATATTGTATTATTATTCTTGAAAAAAATATTATAAATCGAATTTTAGAAGAATATTATAGCATTGTTTGAAAAGAAATTTTATATTTATATTTATTTTGTTGCCATTGAAGAATCACAAATTCACACAACATTATTTAAAAACAATATTGAATTGTTACTCTTGAAAATGTATAATATTTGTGCATATCATATTTTAGACGAATTTCATATCAATGTTTTTAGTGAAGCATGACTTTATTTAAACAATATTTAGAAAAATGATGTGTTAATACTTTTGAAGAAGTATAAATCTTATAAATCTTAGGGCCCGTTTAGTTTGTGTTTCAGTTTTCAGTTCATTTTCTATTTTGAGAGTCTATTTTAAATTTGATAAAAATGCGTTTGGTTTGTCATTTTGAAAAAATTATTATTCAAAATAGAAAACTAGAAAACACGTTTGGTTTGAAATTTTGAAACATTATTTTATGACAATTTAATTCATAAAATTTTATTATTCAGTAAAAATAGAATAATTTTATGTTAATATATTATCAAATAATCTATATTTTTTAAAGTTAGTGAATTTTACAATATTTTCTCATTACAAAGTAACATAAAAATAAACAATAAATTGAGTTCAAAATATAGAAAATAAAAATAAAATTAATGAACTAAAATAATATTATTTTTATTTGTTTATTTAAACATTTTTTTAGATTTTTTTTTATGTAAATAATCATTAAGAACTTGGACTATTTTTATTTTTTTAGAAATTAATTTTTTAGAATTTTTGTTTATATTTTTTTTTACCTTTTTTTTATTTTTTTAGAAATTCAGATTTATTTTTTTTATTTTTTAAAACAAATTTATTGTTATTTTCAATATTTTGCAAAACTAAAATTTGAAAACAGCAAAGTAAACACACCCTAATTTTTTGTCATTTCAAAGAAAAATCTCACCCCAAGTATTAGGCCATGTTTGGTACAAATTATTTTAAACTATTTTTTCTTCAAAATTATTTTCAATTACACTATTATTTCAATAAAATAAATTTGCATGTGTTTTTCAATTACTCTATTTGCATGAAAGGTTGGGAAAACATGTGTTTGTTAGATTTTTGGGGCATTGTTGTGCAGTATAATTTGAATTGTATTTTTTAACCCACCAAATAGGTGAATTTTAGTCATCTTTCAAAATTTCTTTTAAATATTAATCTTTAAAACAACTATTTTGAAATCTATTCTAAAAACGAATGAAACTTTGAACAAAAAACGAAGACCCTCTTTCAAAATGCTTCACAATTTAGATTCGTTTTTCTTCATCTCATAATTCAATAAAAGACGATTGACATGCAATAGATTATTCAAAGCAACAATCATTAGTCTAAATTTTAGTCATATATTATAGAAAATGATTGGTAAAATATGTAAAGTTACATTGCATAGCAGAGAGATACATACACACTTACTTTATACCTTTTTTTTTGTTATACAAACATATTTGTAGTTTTATTCTTTTAATTTTCTTTGGAATAATTGAATAATAAACTATCGAGTTGAACTATTTTTAAAATTGCTTCTAAAAGGATTAATAATAGAAAACCCTCATAAAAACCTTTCTATTTGCTTTATACCCTTACCTATTAGAAATCGCAGAAAACCCCATATTTGAAACATTTTGTGTGAACAATCATGCTACATGTACATAATCATTCACACAATCTTTTACACCTCTCTCACATGGAGAGGGGTCCCACACACAATAAAATATTTGCGCACACTATTCATGTGAGAGATGTGTATGTACACCTAGTGTACAAACAACATAATCCTTGTGTGAAAACCCCTACTGTTAGATTTTCCGTTAAAAACAATAAAAATGTCAAAATTTAAAAGAAATAATTGCAATTTTAGTAACTAAATTTTTTATTCTTTTATAAATTATACACAAAATTTTTTTATATACCACCCACAATCCCAAACCTTCAAAACTTTATTTTCCGCTCCACCCCACTTCATCTTCTTCCCCAAAATTAATTTATCTAATTATAAATAAAGGTCAAAAGTACAATCAATTGTAACCTAAGCCAAAAGTTGTAGTTGCATCAGATCTACTCCCTTGGCTCACCGTCTGTCTGAAGTCAATTAACCACCACCCTCACCAGCAAACAATTGAGAATAGTGCCATGTATTAATCTTATGAATTAAGCCATTAAACCCCATTAATCTTCATTAATCATTCTCTAATTACCAATTCTCACTTATACACATCTGTAATTTAACTTGCATTATACCAACTGCCTTAAAACAATACCCCTGTGATTAGATGGTTCTTTAATTTCAACAATGCGAGTTGTGGGCCCCGTCGATTTTGTCCTCTCTTTCGCTTTCTCATCTTTCTTCTTCTTCTACAATCTGTTACTATCACTTGCATTGGACACTTGATCATGTACGTCCGATCAATTGGGGAATCCCGACCCTTCCCCTTAATCTTAACCGTCCATTTGTAACTCTCCTCCAAACCCTTCTTTTGATCTTTGGAATCCTTGATCTCCGCCGTCCATTTATACTTCCTATCAACCCCTTTTTTTCTGGACTCTTAATCTCCACAGTCCATGTGTACTTTCTCTCTCCTCGATCTTCTTCTTCTCCGCCTTGACCAGTCGATCAAATTCTAGCTCCAAAGCTGAAACCCTATCACATAGAGATTGCAATTACAAATTCGAGGCGAGCCCGGCTCTACACTTGACTTGGTGAGTAGAGGTGTAGAACAAGGCACTTGACTACGCGTTGAGGGCAACGAAGTGTTTTGAGAGGTGTGCAGTTGAGGGAGATCCGAGCTTGGATTTGGCGATGAGTTTGCATGTTGTTGCGGAGATTGACTGCAATTTTGGGATGTTTGAAGAGGTCGTGTCTGTTTTGGAAGGAGCAATTAAAGTGCAGGAGATGTCGAGGGGTGGAAAATAAAGTTTTAAAGATTTGAGATTGTGGGTGGTATATAAAAAAAGTTTGGGTATAATTTGTAAAAGAATAAAAAAATTGGATAAAAAAATTGTAATTATTACTTTTAAATTTTGACATTTTTTACTATTTTTAACAAAAAAATCTGACGGTAGGGGGTTTTTCGCACAAAATGTTTCAAATAGGGTTTTTTTTTTTTTATTTGCAATTTCTAATAGACAGGGGATTTTTTGCTATTAATCCCTTCTAAAAATACTTAAACTAGACCATTTATACGCTGCCAAAACCTGTACTTTGATGTACTTTGAAAAAAATTAATAATCATACCCTAAAACTCCCAGACATACCCTAACACCATGTTTAATACCCGTTCTTCTAAAAATACATTTTCTCTCTTATTTTCAAGCACACATTTTAGAATAGAATAATATTACACGTAAATTCAATTTTTTTTTATCTTTTAATTATATATTTTCTATCAAATCACTATTTAAAATACATTTTTGAGAGAATAATGTGCATCAAATATGGTGTAAATTAGGTTTTCTAATTTCAAGAAAAATAAAAATCAAATAGCGTCATTGTAGTAGTGGAATATTTGGGGAGTGTCTTTGAAATTTACTCATATTCTTCGTTGCAGTAATATCAAATCACACTCTGCTTCTTTAAAAACAAAGGGATTGCTTCGATCGACTGTGTTGATTCATCACTGCGTAGAGGTTGGTGGGTTTCTATTGTTATGCAATTTTCATTTTTAGTTGGTCTTTAACAGACAATCATGCACTTTTTTCTGTATTATAGTTAAAAAGTTTCTTTTTTTTTTCTTTTCTTTTCTATCGAGCAAATCACTGTATTTTTCAATTACGATTTGAGTCTCTCCGTCAAGTTTGATTTTATAGTCCTCTGCAAAACACTTTCCTGATTTAAGAAAGCAAATAGAGAAATTATGGGACAATTGAACCCCAAAAAGGCAATACTGCGCTTTATAGAACATGATTATGTTCTTAATAATTTTCCACTAATTGTCAACCCAACTGTTCGTTCGTTCTATAATTTCAATTTGTGCACATTTTCTCATCAAACTGTTTTTTTTTTTTTTTGGGTTCATCAATGCACTTTTTATTATTAGTTCGTTTAAAAAGATTTTGCATTTGTCTTTCTTTTTAATTGAATTAATTGTAGGATTACGTGATTCTAGGTTTGTTTTTCTGTATATATATGCTCCATTGTTTCTGTTGTTGCTATCTTTAATCTGTTGAGGTGGAAATTAACATATTTATTTTGATGTATCTTCTCCCCCCAACTCTCGCCTCTTTTTCCATAAGCATCTCTTTTTACGTGTCGTATAAACGCAGATTAGTTTATTGTAATTAGTGACTTCTACAACAAGGACAATGGCTTCTGAGGGAGGTGAAAAGGACATGGTTATCACTCAAATTGGCGTTGGTGGGTTTGAAGATTTTGTCACTGCCAAAATGCTGATGGACTATTTCGAAGATAATTTTGGAGGTGCCGATTGAAGACTTCCTCAACCCCACCTGAATCATATCCAAATTATGTGGTCGATACTGAGAGTGTACTGTCCAGATAAAGCTCGACTATGAGAAAGTTAAACCCCATGCTTTCGTGCATGTTGCCCTTTCTTCTTCAGCAATGTCTGCATTGGATGCTGCTGGCCGTAATGAGCTTATTCTGGGCAAGAATCTATTGAAGTTCAGTTTGGGACCTGAAAATCCACACCGCGTGAATGAGAGGAGGAGAACTACCCCACCCTTTAAGTTATCCGATGTTTTCTGTTGAGATTGGACTGATGAGGGGCCAAGATGATTTTGTTGTTTGTTGGAGGGGACCTCGTAATGGGGTTGATTTTCTTGTTGATCCTTTCAATGCAACGTGCAAACTACTTTCTACGAAAGAGACTGCTTTTTCCTTCAAAGGTGAATCGAAAAACACTGTAATAAAGTGCAATTTTATGATCGAGTTCTTGTCAAGAGAAATCAATTAAATAAAACAGTATAGAGATTTTTCTTCTTTGATAATTCTGTTGCAGCTGGCTTCGTCTCCCATTTTTTTACTACAGAACTGCGGATGATGTTATTGAAGAATCTGTCCCATTTGATTTGTTGGACGACGATGATCCATGGATTCGTACTACAGATTTTACACCTAGTGGGGCAATTCGTAGGTGTAACATTTACCTAATTTCAGTTCGACCCTGGGACGGTCCAAGCTTCAACAATGTTTTTGTACATCTTCAAGAACATAGGGTGCCAGTTCTAAACAACAGCCCTGAGCTAAGGGTACGGGATGAGCCTGATTTTGGGCCTTGGGGTGCCCCTTGCCGGATCACTTTTTCTGCATTCAGTACAAGGAAGGGATAACCTTCAAGATTTTGTTTTTGGTAAATGCCGTCATGCAAAAAGGGATAATCAATCAGCCTCAAATGTCTGATGAGTTTTTTCATCAGTCGAGAATTCAACCAGAGATGGTCAATTTAGTTGCATTAAAGCGTGTATGGTCTCTTAAGCATCCTCGGGATGCTTGTAAGAATCTGGGATTTGTTCAGAAATTGCTGTTGAAAAACCCTACGCTTCTTGAGGGACCTCGAGAGTTGGACGACAGTGTTGAAATTAGACTGTTGATCATAACTCCAGCAAAAGCTGACTGTCTTCCACCAAAAATGGAACTTTCCAATAGGGTTACGAGGAATTACAAGAATGTAGCTGATCACTTCCTCAGGGTTACTTTTATGGATGAGGGAATGCGGAAACTCAATAAAGACATACTTACTTATCATGCTTCTGGCATTGTGAGGGACATCATGTCCAATTCTAATCCGCAAAGAACTTCAATGTTCAAAAGGGTAATGGGGTTCTATTTGTATGGTCGAAGATACTCTTTTCTGGCTTTCTCAGATAATCAACTGCGGGACAGTTCAGCCTGGTTTTCTGCTGAAAACAAAATTATTGGAGTGCCCAGCATTAAGAATTGGATGGGAAGGTTTACTAATAGGAACGGTGCAATGTGTGCTGCTAGGATGGGGCAATGTTTCTCGTCAACTTACGTCACAGTGGAAGTCCCAGCAGCTGAGGTTGACCCTAAGCTTCCCGATATTCTAAGAAATAGATATGATTTCTCTGATGGAATCGGTATAATATCCACCGATCTTGCAATGAGAGTTGCAGAGAAACCCAGTTGACTGTAAATCCTCCATGTGCTTATCAGATCAGGTATGCAGGTTGCAAAGGTGTCGTGGCATGTAGGCCTGCAAAAGATGATGGGATCCACTTGTATCTCAGACCAAGCATGAAAATGTTCGAGTCAAATCACACGATCCTTGAAATTTGTTCTTGGACTAGATTTCAGCCTGGTTTTCTGAATCGGCAGATAATTACTCTACTCTCTGCTTTGGATGTTAAAGATGATATATTCTGGAAAATGCTGAAAACCATGGTTTCAAGACTTGATCGCATGCTCGTAGACACCGACACGGCTTTTGATGTTCTTACTGCTTCCTGTGCTGAGCAAGGAAATACAGCAGCAATAATGTTGAGTGCTGGTTTCAGACCTCAAAGTGAACCTCATCTTAGTGGGATGCTAACTAGCATAAGAGCTGCCCAGCTTGGGGACTTGAGGGAAAAAGCAAGGATCTTTGTTCCTTTTGGAAGGTTGTTGATGGGCTGCTTGGATGAGCTTGATATACTTGGACAAGGCCAATGTTTCATCCAAGTTTCAAATCCCTCATTAGAAGACTGTTTTGTGACGCATGGTTCAAAGTTCTCTGAAACCTATAAAAATCTACAGGTAATTAAGGGCCTTGTGGCAATTGTCAAAAACCTGTCTTCATCCTGGTGATGTGAGGATTCTGGAGGCAGTAGATATCCCTTTGTTGAAGCATCTTTATAATTTTCTTGTCTTCCCTCAAAATGGAGACAGACCCCATACAAATGAGGCATCTGGGAGTGGCCTTGATGGGGATCTCTACTTTGTTACTTGGGATGAAAATCTTATTCCTCCAAGCAAGAGAAGCTGGGTTCCGATGGAGTATGCGCCTGGAGAAGTCAAAACATTGCCGCGGGATGTGCAGCACAAGGTAATTGCCTGCCTTATTTAGTATTATTCTTGAATTGGTTGTCAGATTTGCTCTGAAGTGATTATTCATTTGAACTCTTTGATGCTTTTGTTTTGTGATTGTTTCATCAATTATTTAGAGTATCTAATTACTTCTTTCTCTCTCCTGTTTTCATATTGAATTTATGATCAATACAGCAATACTTTTTAATATGTTGGATTTACTGATGCTGCTCTTTTACAGAAATATATGATGTTTTTCCATATCTAACTATATGGACAAATAATTAATTAAACTGTTCAGTTTGTTTCTTAGTGCTTGTTTGAGGATAGGCTAAAAATATGGGTGCGGGAGGCTGAGGGACGACCACAATGAGTATGCACTTCCAGGCTATATAGGATCAAATGTCTTGCTAAAATTTTATCTGGTCAAACTTCAATTCCAACGCACATTTCATGGGGCCTAAAACTTTTATCAACTTTTATCCCACACATATCATCAACTTTATTAACTTTTATCAAAAGTTTTGTCAAATGACCCCTTGATAGTTTGTATGGTATGCATCTAACTTGCTTGTGTAGTTCGCCTGAGGGAAAAGATGCAATGGTGATGTTTTCACTGTCTGCATGACTTTGTTGAGAAGCTTTATTGGCTCTATCTTCAACAGAATTGATTCTTTGTAGTCTTGTTCTTGATGAAGCTATATTATTTACAATGTCTTGTAAAAACCGAAGTTTGTTGAAGCAATATTGTAGATGGCTCCTGTACTAGATACAGCTTCAAATTAAGCTCCCAGTGTAGTATTGTGGAATGTTGCAGTTGATATTAAGAGGGATATATTTTCTTTACCATTGAAACTTTCTTGTTTCCCTGGTTAGTTAATCGTGTCCATCACATAATTCAATTGGTAGTGCTTCTTTTCTACATACATGGATAACTGTCGTGTAATCTTATAATGGAAATATTTATGCATTCGAGGGGGTTTTCCAAATTTTTTTTCCTGAATGTAATGATCCTGGAAGGAAGAATGAATTCTTGTTGAGGAAACTAACTCTAATTTTGTTCCGTGCTTAACTTCTAATTCTAACACCATTAGCTATTTACAGGACATAATTGATTTTTTTCTCGAAGAACATGGTGAATGCAAGCCTAGGTACAATTTGCAATGCTCATGTGGTTCATGCCGACCTTAGTGAAAATGTTGCATTGGATGAGAAGTGCATCAGACTAGCAGAGCTTGTAGCAACAACAGTTGATTTTCCAAACAATAAAGCTATTTACACAGGTTTAAATCCAGGTTGAAAAACAAGAGTTCGAAAAATCCAACGTGACACGAGTCATTGGAGGGAGAAGGAAAATGTTTTATTGGGACCACAATAACACTCCAACTATTCCACAGTGACATTAGTTTTTTTTGTTGGGAAACTAAGCAAGTGTGGACCACAAAACTTATTTCCTCAATTATTTTCTATTTGTCCCATCATTCTCCTTGTAGATGAAGAACCATACAAACCCAAATTCTTCACTCTTCTTAACTCTCCCCGCCGAGGTGTTAATAGTTCTTCACACTCCTTGTCGAGGTGTTAATAGGTAAAAATTGATCTTCTTCACATTTTCAAAATCTTGGTTTAATTTTTTCTATTCATATTTATAGTTTATAGAATACAGTCATGGAGAGAATAATAAAACTGCCCCTAAAAATGGAATTGGAAGAAGTTATTTTCTTTTCTTTTATTTTTTTACTCATTTTTATATTTATAGAATATAGCCATGGAGAGAATAATAAAACTTCCCCTAAAAATTTAGAACTAGAAGAAGTTATTTTCTTTTTTTACGGGTACTGCACCAACTGCTCCCGGTTATTTGATTCGGACCTTTGAACCCGGTTGCCTGTGCAAACCTGACAAGTTAAAATTGACGGGAGATAGAGAGTATTGTAGTGCTGATTTAGCAGGTGGCCGGAGATGGTGAAGCGAGAGGCGGAGCAGTCGATGAAATTGCTGCCGGAGCGATGGCGACACCTTCGATTGAAGTGAGGCTGGAGATGGTGAGGCGACGTGAGAGTACCGACTATGCGGATTTCGATTTCGGACAAATGGATTTTGTGGGTATAGATTTCTAGGTATAGCTTTTGTGGGTATAGGTTTGGGAGAGAGGGAACTTTAAGTTTGTTTTCAATTTGTCTCTTCTTTGGGTTTTTTTTTTAATGCCACCTCCCAAATCAAAATCCACACAGTCGGAATAGTTGGAGTGATATAATTGTGGTCCCAATAAAGCATTTTCTCTTTCCGAAGACTCGTGCTACGTTGGATTTAACACTTGTTTTTCAACTTGGATTTAAGGCTGTTTAAGTAGCTTTTTTGTTTTCGAAAAACTGGAAAGATAGTGACCATGCCGGTTGAATTGAGACCAAAACTGTATCTACTAGGGATGTCAATCGAGCCGAGCGGCTTGTCGGCTCGACTCGTACTATTCATGCCCACGAGCCGCTCGGCTCGTACTATTTACGAGCTGCTCGGCGAGCGGCTC
>CAIGRT010071613.1:0-18872 GCA_903798405.1 Fraxinus platypoda | reverse complement strand
AATTATTGATGTCATCCTATATCAGCCATAAACATAGGACTAAATCTGCAGCCGTTTAGACGTTCATGATGAGGAGCATCACTTAAAATACAAGGGTGAATTTATTTTGTAAGGAATTCTTCGACATAAGGATAATATAATAGTGTTTGGAGTGGAGTCACAAGTATGATTCTAGGTGATAAAGGGTTTCATTGTACATCTCCTATCTTCTGTACCTTTTGGGAAAAGTTAATGTGTGTCACATCAACTTTACATATTAAAATAATCGAAATCAAAAATTGTATACAGATTTTTAGACAATGGTTTTTCTACACCATAATTAGGCCCAAGTAGAAGCACCTATACAGCAAACATTCATTTTTGTTTTGGATTTTATGTATTTTTCTTTCCTTAACTGCGTTTGTAAATAAAAAGACCTGAAAAAAGTTTATACAAGTCTTGTACTTTTCTGAACGTTTCATTTTATGCATGTACATTAGAGGTAATGTACTTCAATTTTCGTTTTTATTTAAATAGTCAAATCTAAAAAAAATAAAAATCATTGGCTTGGATGATTATATCATTCAGAAAATAAATGAATAAATCTCAAAAATATCATCTAGAATAGATTATTTCAACAAAGGGTCTCAAATAATCACTGGTTTGAATTATTGTTTTGACTATGTAGAGTCACTATTAGTGAACCAACCCCAAAAGAATATTACAATTCATGTGGCGGATGTGAACTCACCAAGTGCATTCATAACACTTGGTGATGAGGATACGAATTCGGCTAGCTCGTGCGAGAAATCTTAGGCTGCTAATAAGGATGCTCTTGTTGGCAATAAGGCTGTCGAAGCCCCATGGGTGTTCCTCTTTAAAGGCAACAGGAATTTTGATGAAGGTATTAAATTGGAGGAGTTTGTAAACCCCTCGGATGTGGTGGAGTTGAGCGAATTAGATGCTGAAAATATTGAAAAGGAGTGGGGTTATGGAATTGTTGGGTATTTTGCGGGTCGTTTTCCGGGGGAAATGGCACTCCTTCAACTATGCGAATCTTGGAAGGTTAAATACTAATATCACGTGCACATGAGTGGGTGGTTGGTATTCAAATTTGAGTCGGAGATGGATAGAATAAGTGTATTGCTAGGTGGCCCTTATTTTGTTTTTGGCTGTCCGTTGATGCTTAAAGAGCTCCCTCGTTACTTTGAATTTGATAACAAGGGAGTTAGTACTATGCTGGTTTGGATTAATCTTCCGGGATTACCTTTGGAATTTTGGGGTGCAAGCGCAATGGGTAAAATTGTCTCTAAAGTGGGCAAACATATCACCACCGATAAGCTCACATCCACAAGAGAAAGACTATCTTACGCAAGAGTTCTTGTAGAAGTCGATGCGTCTATTGAGCTCGTGAGAAGTGTCATGATTAAGCTTCCAAATAACATTATTAGGGAGCAAGAAATCCTTTTTGAGCATGAACCAAAATTCTTTGGTTCTTGCAAAGTTTCTGGACACTCAACGGATGGATGTAACTATAAAAAGCAGGCTGGGAAAGTATTGGACATCAAAACTTCTACCGATCGCAAGATATTGCACAAGTTATTAATAAACAGGCTGGTGAATCTTATGAGGACACCAACGAATAGCAACTTGAAAATGAACAGGAATTTATAGTTGTTGCTAGCAGGAAAATGAGAAATCAGTTGAAGGGGTAGAAGGTTGACACACGCGGATAGTAGCCTGCGTGCACACACGAACTGATTCCAGCGTGCACACCGCAACAGCCTGCGTGCACACAGAAGCGTGAGCACCACAGCAGTCCGCGCGCACACAACAGCAGCTTACGTGCACACACGGACAGCAACCTAAGTGCAGACCGTAGCAGCCTGTGTGCACACCACAGCAGCCTGTGTGCACACAGCAGTAGTGTGCACAGATTCGGCAGCCCGTACGTACACAGAATTAGTAACCAGCGTGTCCACAGGTTCGACAGCTTGCGAGTACACAGGGAAAACTGCTTGCAGGCACACGTAATAGATCGTCATCTAGTGAACATGTTGTGCAGGCCGCGGGAACACATGAGATGCTGCCAGCGAGTATTAGTGAAAGGAACGTGATGCCCGAGAGTTTAAGCTCACAACAACCCGAGGAGACACCAATGGTAGTCAGCAAAACTTGTCCGAGCAAAATGTTAATGACAGGGGTTGTGAGGGGCAGACTGGGCAGATGTTGGAAGGCAAAAAAACGACCAAGAAGGTTGGTAAGATGGGAAACGCTCTTGTTATTTCAACATGAAGATCGCCTCTTGGAATATTAGGGGTTTGAACCTACCCCTGAAACAAAACGGAGTTCGGGAATTCATCAAGAAGCCCAATATTGATGTCATAGGCTTTTTGGAGACGAAACTTGGGGAACCAAAATTGGATCGTATTATGCGGAATAAATTCAGCCAGTTGTTGCAAGTTAACAATTTCGGCACACATCAAACCAGGAGAATTTTGATTTTATGGAATCCTACGAAGGTCTTTTTGGAGGTGGTGGAGAGTACACCACAAGTTATCCATTGTATTGCTACTTGCAAGGTAACCTCATATACCTTTCATGTTAGTTTTGTTTACGCATTCCATAATTTACCCGAAGGCCACTTTGGAGTAGTATCATGAATTTGAGTGTTTCGTTGCCTTGGTTGGTGCTTGGAGATTTCAAAAATGTTTTGAAATTTGATGAAAAATGTAACGGTGCAAAGGTGACGCCATATTGAAGGACTTTGCTAATTGTTGCCTTCAAGTTGGTCTCACAGATTTAAGGTCCACGGGTTGTCTTTACACTTGGACCAACAATTCTATGTGGAGTAAGCTTGATAGGGCAATGGAGAATGAAGCTTGGTTGCAAAATGGAGCTTATGGTTGTGTTGATTTTTTGCCATTGGGTTGCCTTTCCGATCATTCTCCGTGTATTGTCTTGGTTATGGAGTGGGATGGGAGTAATAGGAGGCCATATAGATTCTTCAACATATGGACGAATCATGAGGATTTTCCAAAAGTTGTAATTTTATTGATGGAGGTACAAAACAATATGTGTTTTGCAAGAAATTGCATAATTTGAAGGGAACATTGAAGGCACTTAATGCTAAGCATTTTGAACACATATCTACTAGGACCAACATTGCTAAGATAGAGTTGGAGGATGGTAAAAAAAAAAGGCTCCATAATCAGCCCACAAACCAACGATATCAACTTGTAGTGGCTGAGTTGAGGAAAAAAGCTTTTGGATTATGTGAAGCGGAACGAAGTTTCTACTTTCAACAAGCTAAATGCAATTTCCTTATCAATAGTGATAAATGTACAAAAATTTTCCATGCTATGGTGAAGCGTAACACGAGAAAGAATTTTATTGCAAAAGTTCTTAAGGAGACTGAGTGCTATACCACGTCGCAAGATGAAGTTGCTCATGAGTTTATCCGATTCTTTAGTTCTTTACTTGGTACAAGCTGTCCAAATATGCCCATTGAGCAGATTTTTTTGAAGGAGGGTCCCTTGGTGACTTTGGAGCAAGGTGCTTCTCTTGTTCGGGATATTTCTAATCAAGAAGTTAAGGAGGCACTCTTTGATATTGATGATGATAAGTCTCCCGGGCCCGGATGGTTACTCATCATGTTTTTTCAAGAAAGCATGGGAGATTTTTGGAGTTGATTTTGTTGAGGCCATTAAAGAATTTTTTGCATCGGGTTCTCTCCTCAAAAAAGTGAATCACATGGTTATTGCTTTGGTTCCAAAATCTAGTCACACTACGATTGTTGGAGACTACAGGCCTATTTCTTGTTGCAATGTTTTTTACAAGGTTACTGTAAAGATCCTTGCATCTAGATTGAGGCCTATTTTGGGAAGCATGTTGACCAAGCCCAATCCATATTTCTTCAAGGAAGGATTATGATGGAAAACATCCACCTTGCTCAAGAGCTCATGAGGCAATATAATCGAAAACGGGTTGCTCCAAGATGTCTACTTAAGGTTGATCTTCGTAAGGCGTATGACTCGGTTGATTGGGGCTTCTTAAAGCAAGTGTTTGATGGGTTATGCTTTCCTACTAAATTCATCGGTTGGGTTATGGAATGTGTCACACCCACTTATTCCGTGGCATTGAATGGAAGCATACACGGTTTTTTAAAAGGGAGGAATGGCTTACGGCAAGGTGATCCACTCTAACCATTCTTGTTTGTTTTATGTATTGAATATCTTTCAAGAATGCTTAAGGCAGCCTCAAATGAGAGTGAATTTAACTATCATCCCAAATGTGGCCCGTTGAAGATTACACACTTAGCTTTTGCGGATGATCTAATGCTCTTTGCAAGGGGAGATGTCATTTCGGTGAAAATTTTGATGGATTGCTTAAACAACTTTGGGAATGCATCGAGTTTAAGGATGAATAATCTTAAATCCAGCTTATTTACAACTGGAATACACGGGCAAGAGTTTGATGAAATCTAAGAACTTACCAATATTCTGAAGGGTAATTGGCCTTTCGATATTTAGGCATTCCACTTGCTTTCGAGAAGCTTAATGTCAGTTGTTATGCTCTTTTTTTGATAAAATTGCAGCTTATGATGTGCTCTTCATTGTCTTATGCGGGTAGAGCGGAATTGATTAGAGCGGTACTTCAAGGAGTCGAATGTTTTTGGCTTTCTTTGCTACCTATTCCAGCTACAATTATTTCAAGAATCATAAGTATTTGCCATAACTTTCTTTGGGGGTCAAAGAAGCCTTTGGTTGCTTGGAGGGATGTTTGCTTACCGAAGAAAGAAGGTGGTTTGGCTTTAGAGACATGAAAAGCTGGAATTCAGCATTACTGGCCAAGTTGCTGTGGAATATCCATCATAGAAAGGACACTTTGTGGATTCGTTGGGTAGATCGATTTTACCTTAAAGGAGCTAGTATTTGGGAGGTCTTGCTTAGGAAATATCACTCACCACTCTTCAAAAAACTGATGGAAATAAGGGATGTTTATAGGCACATGAACAGGCCGGTCAGCTCACTTTGGGGATGCTACAACATAATTTCAGCCTAAATGCATGGATGAATGGTGAAAATTTTTGTGTAGCCTATGATTCTTTTTTGGCCTAAGGGAAATGTTAAGTGCTGGGCAATGAATATTTGGAAACACTTCATCACTCCAAAACACTCATTTATGTTGTGGTTGGGAGCTCAATCCAAGTACTTACCAAAGATAAATTGCATTACTTGGATATTGATCAAACTTGCACTTTTTGTGCTTCAGATGAGGAGACATGTCATCACCTATTTTTTGAATGTCATTTTTCTTCATGTGTTTGGTCTTGCATTAAGGTTTGTTGGGAATTACACGAGCCATAACTACCATGGCTAGTGCACTAAAGTGGATAAAGAAGGAGGTAGAGGAACCTCATGGCGCAACAAAGCTAAAATGATTGCTTTAGTTAGTTCTGTCTACTACAATTGGTTGGCTAGGAATAGGATTTTTTTGAAAATTTTAAACCCCATGTTGAGAGTATTTTACGACGAATCAAAACACACGTATACAAAGTGATATTCTCTTTGTATCCTAATATTTTGATTTGTTATGAGTCATTAGCAATGTGTTGATTTGTATTCTCTTTTGTTTGGTTCTCTTTTGTTTGATTGCTTGGGGATGCCCATAGTAGTTGTTTTTTCATTGTAACTTCATTGTTGCTTCACCCGGGTTTTGCCCGGAGTATTTGTAATTTGGTGTTTGATCTATATAATCCATTTTTACCGATCAAAAAAAATATTTTTAAATAACATCTAGATGTGAAGTTATCACCTATCTATAGGACGTATAGCTGGTAAAATTCATCTATTGTCCACAAAATTTCAATTGGGTCAATAAATTTTAGTTTGCCTCGACTGGATCAATAGATTAAAAATATACTTTCCAAATCATCACTCTTTCATGTTCCATCCTCAATAGTCTTCTAAACTAACAAAAATTCCTTAGTCGAAAATTATATCGTAATTGATCTTTTACTTAATCACTACGTGACAACTTAAAAACGAAAATAGTAATGGTGTTATTGAAATGTCTTAAAAATAAAATGTTAAAAGATGTATTTTGTATTTTAAAACTTTTATGACATGGTGCAATTGTAAGTTGGTATGTCACCATAGATTATGTGGCCGAAGGTTCATTGTAATATGATTGCTAATTAAGAAATTTTCATCAATTTGTAAGACGTAATAGATTTGTGAAATTTGAAACCAAACTGAAAATTAGTGTCCCAATTGAGACAGAGTAACGTTTAGTGACCTAATTAAAATTTCGATAAAAGTTTAATGACCATAGATGAGATTTTCTATAATATTGGTAAGAAATTAGGTTTGAGAAATGTGACTACCTATTGATAGCATGACATTGTAGACCATCCATGCTTTGTGTTGACAAAATTGAGAGGAAAAACTACATTCTGGCTCTCCAACCTTAAACTCGAAGTATTATAGTACTTGACTTTTAACCTTTGCAATATATAAGTTCTCTGTAATGGAAATTCTCTCTCAACATCAAAGATCGTGTGACAATGTATATGACCAAATATTCAAAGGATAAAATGGCATACCACTTTGTATAACCTTCCAGTAAAGACGACATCTATCAAATATCAATATATGTCAAGTCTAACACATTCTTTATTTATTTATTTTTGTTAAAGTCAACCTCTGTAGCATTTAGCTAATATTATTTCCTCTTAAATTTTAGCTCGTTTGTGTAGCCCAGCCTATATAGATATAGTTCATTGATCGAAAACAAGACTTTGTGGGACAAATTTGACAATGACATCTGCAACTTTTTCAACGTCCATTTAACAAATTTATAAATGGTTTAAAAAAGAAATAAGGATGCACCTCTGGTGTATCAGTTATCGTATCTACGGTAAACGCTAGAGGGCCAAGTACGAAACAAATAATTACTCAAAGCATCTAAGTAAGTAGTAAGCACATCCCAAGATGAGTGCTCTCTTATTCTGACTTTCCCAGAGCTTTCGGTACTTTCACTAAATGTGTGGATAATAATAAACAATAATTATGAATGGGTGATTAAAATTAAAAATTAAAAATTAATTTTGACCGAATTTATAAATTATTTAGAAATTTATATCCGAAGGAGGCATGTGAATAAAATGTTGTCTAAATCTAGGAAGACATTTGGCATGTGAAATCTGTTTGATTTAGGTAAAAATCAAATTTTAGTAGATTTTGATTAAAGTGATGAAATATGTGGTTGAAAAATTGTTAAAAGTTATGGATCCCATAAAATGTGTGGTTGAAAATGCATTTAAGGAAAAAATGAATTTTAAAAAATATGGACCAAACAAGGGCTTGATATGATCATTCTTTTGTTTTAAGGAAAATAGAGGACTACCTATTTTATTTAATGCCACCAACCGATATGCAAGAGGTCGAATCAAATCATTCCCGTATTGTTGTGTCCATTAGAGAAAAATCTTTATGCAAAGGGCAATTTTTGGAACAAGGGAATTCGAGAGTTTACATGTGGGTCTGAACACAAGGCAGAATTTTATTGTTATCATTTAGTTTATTAATTTAGGGATGGATGGTAGTGAGTGGGTTTGTACCTGAGAAGAGTAGACAAATTAGGGAAATAAATTAATGAAGAAAATAGTAAATGGGCGTGTATTCTTAGGAACAATGCACATATGGCGTAACTCTTTTATTAGAGATGCCTTGAAATTAAATTTTCGAATTGAAAGATTTTCAACAAAGCAAAACAAACCTTACAACATACAACATAAAACAAATATTGAAAACATGGTCACATAAAAATTGAAATAATAGAAAAAGTGCATAAAAAAACAAAGAACATCGTAACCATAGATGTTCGATTGTTTAACACATTGAAACCCACTCGAAGATGCTCCAACATATTTCGCTACACCTACGCTCCACAAGAGAAAATTAATAAATTACACTGCATTTACCAAACTGTTCAAGTGTACCAAAATGTCCAAAAATGTACAAAAGTGCTTGAAAAATTCAAAATCAGCCAAAATGTAAAGTTGTGCAAAACGAACCGAGCGCACTGAAAATGTACAAATGTACACGAAATGTATACAAAAGTGCGAGAACGAACAAGTTTCTTGAAGTCAGACGAAACATAGCATGCCATGCGAAATGTAATAAATTGAGCTAAAAAAAAATGCTCGAAAAGTACTAAACCATGCCAAAAGAAACCAACCACTGAATGAAATTGGCTTTAATTTTCTAGTTTATAAGAAATGTATAAAAATTGTACCAAAATGAATTCGTATACAAGAATGCATGAAATGATACGTGAAAAGCCAAAGTAGGAGAAATTTACCAGAAAACCTCAACATAAACCGAACTATCAGAATCAAAACATAGCAAAATGTTCCACAATGCTTCCAAAGATTTGACAAATGTGTCGAGAGTAAAAATGTGCCAAGTTGCATGTAACGTACCAAACAACATGAAAAGTACAGAATCAAGCAAACTATTCCAAATGTACCAGAAAAATCCTAACTCCAGGAAACAAATCAAAGTGCTGCCAAATGTACCAAAATGGGAGAAATGAACCAAAACTCTGAGAAATGTAGAAAAGCAGTGAAATGTGCATGCGGAATATAACACGTGCTCAAATCTACTAATTAAGAGACAAACCGTACGGAGCCGATGAAATGTACCAAAACACACAATTATACCAAGTCGTAAGAGATGTACCAAATACACTGAATTGTGACAAAAATAGTAAAATGTATCAAAACTCGCCAAAACGAACAAAATTTACAAATATACTAAAACGCAGAAAAATGAACAAAAATAAGCAAAAATGCAGCAAAGTGCGTGAAACGTACCAAAATGCACCAAAATTTACTAAAGTGGATACATAGTAAATTGTGACCCATGTTGTACGAAATGTCCTGAAACAGGCCAAAACGCGCAAGCCCATACAAAAAAAATGCCCCAAAAGTACTAAACAATGCCAAAAGGTAACCACTGTATGAAACTGACTTTAATTTTCTAGTTCACAAGAAATGTATCAAAATTGTACTGAAATACATTCAATATACAAGAACGTACGAAATGATTAAAACGCGAATGACCAAGTTTCTTGAAATTAGACGAAATGTAGCATGCCATGCGAAATGTAATAAATTGTGCCGAAATCTTCTAAATAAGGGACAAACCTTATGAAACTGATGAAACATACCGAAACGTACAAAATTATACCAAAATGTGCGAAACTCATGGATGCACTAAAGTTCATGAAATGTCGTAGTCCAATGCGCCATGATGTATCAAGAATTGGGAAATGTATATCGATGTCATCTAAATTTTAAACTGCTGGCTGAATGTACTAAAATGTGGAAAATAAACAAGAATGCAAAATGTTCCAAAAAATGGGCCCGAATCTATTGAAATACATGAAATAAACCAAATAGATAAAAAGTATATGTACGTGCACGAAATGTATACAAAAGTGCCATGACATATGAAGTTTTGTGAAATGTGTCAAAACGTGCCAATATGTAGCATAATGTACGAAACCATATCCATAAGTGGTAAAACGTGACAAACTGTACCAATTCGAAAGCAATGTACTAAACTCACTGAATTGTGACAAACTTTACAAAATGCATCAAAACACGCCAAAACACACCAAGTTTAAAAATGTACTAAAATGCAGAAAAATAAGCAAAAGTGCAGCAAAGTACGTGAAACGTACCAAAATGCACCAAAATCTACGAAAGTGCTTGATACATCATAAAATTGGCATGTCCGAAAAACGGCAAAAACATGCAAACTTATACAAAAAAAGTACCCGCAAAGTACTAAACAATGCCAAAAGGTACCATTGAATGAGACTGGCTTTAATTTTCTCGTTTATAAGAAATGTATTAAAATTGTACCAAAATGTATTCAATATACAAGAATGCACGAAATGATTGAAACGGACCAAAATGCACCAAAATTTGCCAAAGTCCTCCATACATCATAAATTGTTACCCATGTTGTGAGAAATGTCATGAAACAGGCCAAAACATCAAACCTATACACAAAACATGCCCGAAAATTACTGACGCATAAGGTACACCATTGAATGAAACTGGCTTTAAGTTTTCTAGTTTACAAGAAATGTATCCAAATTCTAACAACATTCAACATACAATAATGCGCGAAATGATTAAAACATGAAAACCAGAACTAGGAGAAGTTTACCAAAAAGCCACAACATAAACCGAACTATCGGAATCGAAACATAGCAAAACGTTCCAAAATGCTTCCAAAGATTTCAAAGTGCAAGAAATGTGTCCAAAGAGCAAAAATGTACCAAGTTGCATGTCATGTACCAAACGGCTTGAAAATTACAAAATCAAGCCAACTATTCCAATTGCACCAGAATAATCCAAAGTTGTCCGAAATGAACTGAGCGCACCAAAAATGTACCAAGCGGCACGAAATGAATACACAAGAGCGAGAATGAACAAGTTTCTTGAAATTAGAAGAAACGTAGCATGCCATGTGAAATATAATAAATTGTTCTCAAATCTACTACTTAAGCGATAAACCGAACTATCGGAATAAAAACATAGCAAAAAACAGTAGAATGCTTCCAAAGATTTCAAAGTGTAGGAAACGTGTCAAAAGAGCAAAAATGTACCAAGTTGCATGTAACGTACCAAATGGCTTCAAAATTACAAAATTCAACTATTCGAAATGCACCAGAATTATCGTATCCTCAGGGAACAAATTGAAGCGAGGCGAAGTATACCAAAATGTAAGAAATGAAAACTCAGAGAAATGTAGAAAAGCAATGAAATGTCAAAAAATGCGAAAAATATGTCAAAACGTGCCAAAACATACCAAAACTCATGAAATGTATCCCAGGCTTTAAGTGCACAAAACTAGAAGAAAAGTATTAAAACAAAATCAATATAAATCAAATCGTACCGATATATAAAAAAAATTAGGGAAATTTACCAACAAACGCATAAATATGTACCAAAATAAAGAAATATAACTAAAGAACCTTAAATTAACCAACAAAAGTTAAAATGCATCACAATGTTCAAAATATCCGAAAACCTGTCAAAACATATCAAAAGTATATGAAATTTACGAAAGAATGCCAAAATGTATATCAAATTGCGCAAAATGTAATAAAATGCTTACAACGTACCAACTGTTCAAGTATACCAAAATGCACAAAAGTGCATGAAACATTCAAAATGCACCAAAACGTAGTAGTTGTGTGAAATGAACTGAGTACACAAAAAATGTACCAAGCTACACGAAATGTATACAAAATTGCAAGAATTAACAAGTTTCTTGAAATTAGACGAAACGTGCGAAACGTAGCATGCCATGTGAAATGTAATAAATTGTGCTCAAATCCACTAAATAAGAGACCAACCGTATGAATCTGATGAAACATACCAAATGCATAAAATTATGCCAAATTGTGGGAATTCATGGATAAACTAAAGTGCACAAAATGTCATTGTCAAATGCGCTAAGATGTACCGGGAATTGGGAAATGTACCAAAACGTTATAAATTATACCGAAGTCATCTAAATTTTAAAATGAAGGCTGAATGAAAAATGCGCGGAACTTGTCAAAACGTGCCAAAACATTCCAAAACGCATGAATTGGATCCAAGGCTTCTAACTACACCAAACTAGATGAAACTTGACCTTTTCACTACAAAAATTATGAACCTTGCTATGAAATTGTTGAACGCCACAAAGATGAAATATTTGATAAGTTCAAAATTCAGTTCAATGAAAAACAAGAAGAAAACAACGTAGCTTTGATAAAATCTCAATAATGTGTTGTTTTTACAATGACAATAATGAATCTTATTTATAAAGAACCCATAAAAACCTAATTAAAATGGAATTACATAAAAAAGATCTCAAAACAAGAGTTCTACCAAAAACAAACTTCTAAGGGATTAGAAAGAAAAAAAAAAATACTCGTCTAGAATGAACTGTGCAACTGCATAGAACAACCAAAATTCCACTTTTTTGTTTCAGGAATAGTACATGCGACAACATCCCATTTTGTACCACGCAATAGCATATTTATCCGTCTGGTTTCCAATTTTGTTTCCTTAATTCCAATGCATCCAACTTGTTTCCGCCTTCATGCCTAATATGAAACTTGGTATTTGGGTTATTAACTTCAAATTCTTGGTCTCCGTAGCTTGAACAAGTGAATGCATGGTTTCATTGATCTTATTTGCTCGCGATCTTGTCATTGGTTCATATTCAAGTTGAGCTAGATCTTTGTAAGTTTGTTGCCCTCCATGGATCCTATCACTCCCTCTCTCTTCAAGAAAATTAGTCATCGAATATTGACCTGCATTAAAGAGTGAATGATCAATAATATTGAAAGTAGTAAACACCTTATACTCACCTGTAAAATCCGTCTTATAGGCATTATCATTTATCATTTCAATCACTTGGCATTCATCTCCCCTAGAATGTAATTTACACCTCCTTTGAAAATGTGTTTTCCTCAAGTGCGCCCAAACCCAACCATCGGTTGCAAATGTAATACGCCTCTTTCTTTGATCAACGTGAGATGCACTTTGTTCAACCTTCTATCTAAACAACCTCTTTCAACAACAGATAAAGGAACTAAATCCAAGAAAGATAGTGGATTAAGACCATGTACAATGTCAAAATGAGAGTAGAAATTAAGTGTTTGGTCCCTAACGTAGTCCATAAATTCACCTCAAAATAGTTAAGGAACTCAACATTGACAAAATATTTTTCATGCTTTATAAGACATGCACAACACATTTCAAATGCATATCACATCTAGACGTTTGCATTGATCATCTAACTTAGATATGGGATGATGATACGCAGTGAATTCATGTTTACCCCCGATTTCCCTTGCTCTTAAAACTCCCCAATTGTTTTTGAAACTCCTTTTCTTCCACAGGGAACAAGTGATTAACCTCCTGCAACAAAGAAATATCCAAATTAGACGGGGTTGGTTAGTTTCCTCAATTTGCTGTTTAATGCCATGAATGGGTGATAACCCAATAGGCCTCATGAACCAAGTCTTCAAAATCCTGCAATAAAGAAATAGCCAAATTAGGGAGGGGTTTGTTAGTTTCACTAAAACTCTCTCAATTTCACTCTTTTTCATGGAAGCTCACTTTTGACTTTTCTTTTCTCTCTTGTGGCTCCACTCTTTTTTCTTTATCTTTAACCATCTCTCTATTTTCTTTTTCACTCTCTTGTTATCTTTTCTCTTGTGGCTAGATTCCTTTTTCATGATTTTCAGCCACCTCTCTATTTTCTCTCTTACTCTCTATTTTTTTCTTCTCTTGTTTCTCCATATTAATTGTTTGATTGTGAAATCTGAACTTTCCATCAAATCATCAAACTCACTACCCTTCGTAACAAGTGCTTCATCTACCAGTGGGTACTCTACTCTATCAAAGTCTCTAGGATTTCTTCTAGGCCCCCTTTCAAGCCTATCTTTTCTATTTCTCATCCTATCAACTCCAACTACCGACATTTGGTCAATTTTAGCACTAGGATAATGTCTATTTTTCCTATTGATATCAAGAACTCTTCTAGGTGCTCCCTTTGTAATTTTACAATCAATGTATCCCCCCTATCCAATCTATCCTTAAATTCCCCACACATCACATTCATCCTGTCAAAAATTTTGTTGCATTGCCATGAAGAAATGAATATTATCCTCCCTAGATGTAGATCTTTTGTTTTTCGACATCCTATTAACTAGAATAATATTTCCTCAAGTTGTGCCTTTTTTCACTGAATGCTTTCTTGCAAGTGCTTTAAATGAACTAATTCGATCTCAATCGAAAGAATTCTCCCATTGTCTTCAAACAAAGAATTGTAGAAGGAAAATACTCTCAAAAGACTCAAGAAAAGAAGAAATGAAAAATAGAAATAGAAAACACACCAATAAGAAATTCAAGAAAGAGTTTCTTGAATTCGATTCTCGCCTTTTTCACAACAATACTGACTCCAAAGGTTAGTTTGGAGGTTGAATTGAATTCTTGAATGAAAATATGTTTCAAGAAATTTCAAGAAAGTGATTATTGAAACGAATCAGACACTTTTTGGCTTGGAAACTTGATTTTCTTGTTGTTGAAACTTTTTTCTAATTGCTGATTTCATTTTATTTCTTATTATTACATTTTTCGGATTTGTTTTACAGTAAATGTGAAAAAATTCAACAAAAGGCCAAAAAATCGAAAAAGAATTGATTTGGGCACTAATCATTAAACGCTTCGGGAATATTTTTGTTGTTTTTATCGGATTGAAAGACCCAAAAAATGAAAAGATCTAAAAAGACTCAAGAGCGCAATGAATAATGACGAAAATGGTGAAGATTTAGAATAAAAACAAGTTGCTGAAAGTAAAGATATAACCTTGATTTTAGAGCTAAAACTCTGATACCAACTGATGTGAGCCCACGTTGCAATAGTAGCTTCGAAACCCATAAAAGATTAATCAAAACCCAAGAAAGCAAAAATCCAGGTTTGAAACTTGACCCAATAATTCATTAAATCAAGGGACCAAAGTTATGGAAGAACTTCAACCCTTAATTACAAAAACTATGAATCTTGCTATGAAATTGTTGAACGCCACAAAGATAAAATCTTTGATAAGTTTGAAATTAAGTTCAATGAAGAACAAGAAGAAAGCAACCAAGCTTTGATTTAATCTCTCAATAATGTGTTGTTTTTACAATGAAAAGAACGAATCCTATTTATAAGGAACCCATAAAAACCTAACTAAAATGGAATTATATCACAACGATATTAAAAAGATACCATAACAAGAGTTCTACCAAAGACAGACTTCTAGGAAAGATTTGAAAAAGTGCGTCCAGAAAATGAACATTGCGACCACATAGTTATAACTGACGCTACTTCATAGAACAACCAAAATTCCACGTCTTTGTTTCAGGAATAGTACATCTGACAGCATCCCGTTTTGTACTACACGATAGCATAGTTATCCGTCTGGCTTCCAATTTTATTTTCTCGATTCCAATGCATCCAACTTGTTTCGCCTTCCTGCCCAACATGAAACTTGGTGTTTGGCTTGTTAATTTCAAACTCTTGGCCTCCGTAGCTTGAACAACTAAATAAATGCATGGTTTCATTGATCCTATTTGCTGTCGATCTCGTCATTAGTTCATCTTCAAGTTGAGTTGGATCTTTGTAAGTTTGTTGCCCTCCGTGGATCCTATCACTCCCTCCCTCTTCAAGAAGATTTGTCCTCAAATCTTGACCTGTATTAGAGAGAGAAAGATACCTAAATCATCCATTGGTATCATATTTTGTTGTGGAAAAGGTATAAATAGATTTCAAGAATTGAAATTCTTGTTTGTGTTTTCATTCAATTCTTTCTTTCATTTTTTTCTTGAGTCCTTTTTCTCGAGTCATTATCCTTCTCAAATTCGTTGTTCTTTTGCATTTGAATGTCACAACAAAGCCTTCATGATGAGAGCATGCAACAACAATTCGAGCGTATGAATGTGGTATTTGGAGAAATTAGAGGTATAATGGATTAGCGGGATACAGTGATAGCTAACTTACAAAGGGGGCAGCTGATGTAGCTCGAATCTACAAACACAATAATATCAACTAGAAACGGCAATCTCTTAAGAAAACAAATGCCTTTTCTTATGTCATGAACAACCAAAAAATTCTATACGACGTTTTAGAGTTGAAAATATGAAAATAACAGATAACCTACTGAGCCAGCAGTCCCTTAATGGGCTGGGCTACAAAGTAAAATAAATAAATACTGAAAATAATGAACTAAGAAATATTAAGTGCCGTTTTGACTTAGCAAACGAATTCAAATGTCCAAAATCCATCATACGTCACGGCGAAGCCTATGAGAGTTCAATGGGAATCGTCGCAAGCTTTCTGAAATGGGGTAATGGGCCCAAAACGGATACTGTATGCAAAAGTTACACCATTTTCTTCGAACACCGACCATCCAAGCGTTCCAAATATGCAAGTGCATGTTCCTCCAAACGAACCTCATCAGCAGCCTACTAGAGTTCCTAATGTTCGGAGGTAGGCATGATCCTAAAGCTGAATCCGATGATGGGAATGAAGGGAATAGTGCTAATGAGGATGATCAAATATCGGACTAGGTATTAAAGGGGGCCTAGAGGAGATCCTAGAGACTTTTGTGGAGATAGGGTTGATCGGAGTTTGGGTAGCATTAAGATGAAAATTCTTTCATTCCAAGGTAGAAATGATCAAGAGGTAGAGTTTGTCTTTGATTGTCATAATTATTTTGAGGAGAAAAAAAGGTGAAACTAGCAGTAATAGAATTTACCCATTATGCAATCATATGGTAGGATCAATTAGCAACAAGTAGGAGGAGGAATCATGAGAGGCCTATTGAAATATGGGGTGAATTAAAGGCTATCACAAGGAAGAGATTTGTATCAAAAACTTCAAAGCCTTAGTCAAGGTTTGAGGAGTGTGGAGTATTACCATAATGGTTAGGTTTTTGAATGGTTTGAATAGGGAGATAGTCAATGTAGTAAAACTACAA
Source organism: Fraxinus platypoda (assembly GCA_903798405.1). Lineage (NCBI taxonomy): Eukaryota > Viridiplantae > Streptophyta > Magnoliopsida > Lamiales > Oleaceae > Fraxinus > Fraxinus platypoda. Next base: position 2,286 of record CAIGRT010071613.1, on the reverse strand, counting down.
TATTATATGGAGTTGCCTCACATGTTACATGTGGCTATGAAGGTGGAGAGGCAACTAAAAAGAAAAGGAGCAGCAAGGAATACTTCGACAGGAGCAGACATAGACATTTTGAGATAGGGGGTACAATGAAACCCATATGAAAGATTCATACTTGACATGAGAAAATGAAGATTTACATTTAAAAAACATTTCCTCGTTAATATTCTGCTCACAATTTTATCCATTTGATTTTGAACAGTCATTTTATTAATATTTTGCTCATCACAAGAAAATGTATATTTTATATTTAAAAAATTTATAGTGTATTTGATACAAACAATGAATTCGAGTAATCGAAAGGAAAAACATATAACCACAATACTAATAATCAATCAAATGAACACAATTCGTTAAATATAAGTCATAAATATAAGTCAAATTGGATATAATTATTTTCAACATATTCTACATACACAATTTGATATGAGAAAATGCATTTAGGTTCTAATTAGCTGAAAATTTGATTGGAAAGTCGAGATTTGTAATAGATGTGAGAATTTGTAGAGAAATTATAGAAAAAAATTAAAAAATTAGAAGGATTAAAAGGTTTTTGTAAAAGGTGTGAGGGAGAGAGCAAGAGAGAAAAAAAAAAATCAAATTTATTGTGATTTTGCCCCTATTTGGTGGGGATTAAAATTAGATTTTTAGTAAATTTTAATAAAAGTTAAAAAGTTATGGATTCCATTAAATATGTTATTAAAATTAATTTTTAACTTTGATTTTTATTAAAATTTAAATTTCAATCGAAACCAAACAGGACTTTGTCAAAAAAAAAAACTCAAAAGTTGGGGGGTCACGTGACCCCTCTAGGAACCTCGGGGTCTGCCAGTGTTCTTCGGGTTTTAATCCTTCTTGGAAATTGAAGTGGGATAGTAATAGAAGTGATGAGGCTGGTCCAAAGGTTAAGACCGTACCACCAAGGGGAAAATAGGAAGTAGCTAGCAAAATAAAACCCAGGGTCGATTCCAAACCTTCTAGGAATAGGGACATCAAGTGTTTTAGATAATTGGGTTCAGGGCACATTGCTTCTCAACGCTCAAACAAAAGGGCAATGATCTTGCATGATAATGGGGAAGTGGTGAGTGACAACGATAGTGAGATGCCCAAATTGGACGATGCTAGTGATGGTGATGGGGTTGAGTACTCAGTGGTAGGTGAAACACTTGTTACAAGGTGTGTCTTAGTACACAAATCAAGATGAATGACATGGAACAGCAAAGGGAGAACTTTTTCATATTAGGTGCCATTTCAACAACAAGATATGCAATATGATTATAGATGGGGGGGAGTTGTACCAATGTTGCTAGTATACATCTTTACAAACAGAACCTTAGGTTGATGTGTCCATGGATTTTGTGTTAGGATTGAATAAAACTGAAAGCGCTAGAGATTCCATATAAGTGGTAGTAGATAGATTTAGTATGACTGAACACTTCATTCCCTGTCATAAAACAGATTATGCCAACCACATAGCTAACTTATTCTTTAAGGAAATAGTGCGACTCAATCGGATACCTAGGAGTATTGTGTCAGATAGAGATGTTAAGTTCCTTAATCATTTTTGGAGGGTTTTGTGGGGTTAAGTTGGGAACCAAACTATTATTTTCTACTACTTGTCACCACAAATATATGGATAAACTGAGGTAGTTAATAGGACATTGACACAAGTTTTGCGCACTACGGTAAATAAAAATTTAAAGAGTTGGGAGGATTGCTTGCCACACATAGAATTAGCATATTTATGTGTCATGCATTCTACTAAGTATACACACATTTTGAAATTGTATATGGTTTTAATCCATTAACACCTTTGGATTTAATTCCTTTACTTGTTAATGAAAAATGTAGTTTGGATGGGAAGAAGGCTGAATTGATAAGATTAATCTATGAGAAGATGCGGTGTCAAATTGAGAAGAAGAATGAGCATTGCTCTACTTAAGCAATAACTCCACATGTTACATTTGAACCGGGTGATTAGATGTGGGTGCATATGAGAAAAGAGCGTTTTTCGGCTTAAAGGATGTGAAAATTGCAATCGAGAGGAGATGGACCATTCTAAGTGCTTGAAAAGATCAATATAATGCCTATAAATTGGAACTTTCATGTGAGTATACGTTTCTCCAACTTTCAATATTTCTGATACTTCTCTATTTGATGTAAGTGGAGATTTGAGGATGAATCCTTTTGAAGAGGGCGGAGATGATATGAGCTAGGAGGCGAGCCCGATGAGGACAAGCTCGAGACGGG